>CM076582.1:487308757-487545355 GCA_034641835.2 Pinus albicaulis
TTGCTTCGGTTATCCAATCTAGTTGGATAATATAAATGGCACAAAGTATTGCTTCCACCTCTTCATTCTTTCTTGAGAGTGCATCTACAACAACATTTAGCTTCCCTATTTTGTAGATTATTTCAAAGTCATAACCCAACATCTTTGTGACGCATTTTTGCTGCTCTTCTGAAGATAGTACTTGTTCCAAAAAGTGTTTAAGACTATCATGATTAGTTTTTACCTTGAAGTGTCTTCCCATTCGGTAAGGTCGCCATTTATTTAGTTCATGTAGTATTGCTAACATTTCCTTCTCATAAATAGCTTCCTGTAAATACTTTCCTTTGATTGGATGACTTTCAAAAGTAATGGGTCCTCCTTCTTGCATTCAAACAACACCAATTCCATTTCCTGAGGCATCACATTCCACAATAAAGGTTTTTGTGAAGTCTGGCATAGCTAAGACCGGTGCTAGGCACATTGCCTCTTTAATATGTTCAAAGGCCTTAGTTGCTTCAGGAGTCCACGAAAATGCATCTTTCTTCAATAGTGTTGTTAGAGGTGGTACTATTCTCCCATAATTCTTAACAAACTTGCGATAATATCCTGTTAAACAGATAAATCCTCGCAACTACTTTATGGTTGTGGGGACTTTCCATTCCTTAATGGATTTAATTTTGTTAGGGTCTACCTTAACACCCTCGTGAGATACAATATGACCCAGATATTCCACCTCTTGTACTCCAAAGAAACATTTGGATGATTTTGCATATAATTGTTTCTCCTGCGATAGTTTGAGCACCCTGTCAACATGTTGAACATGATCCTTCCAAGACCTGTTGTAGATTAGTATATCATCAAAAAATACTAGCAAAAATTTTCTAAGGAAGTGTTTGAAAATGGAATTCATCAACCCTTGAAATGTAGAAGGTGCATTGGTAAGGCCAAAAGGCTTGACCAAAGATTCATAATGACCCTCATGAGTTCGAAATGCTGTTTTCAGAATATCTTCAGTCTTCATTCTAATTTGATGATATCCTAAACGAAAATCCAACTTGGTAAAATAAATTGCTCCATGCAATTCATCCAATAATTCATCAGTCACAGGAATGAGAAATTTATCTTTAATGGTGAGCTTATTGAGCTCCCTATAATCCGGACACATGCGCCATGATCCATCCTTCTTGTGCACCAATACTACTGGAGCAGAGAAATAAATTTGCTTAGGTTGAATTATACTAGCCTCTAACATTTCTACAATCATATGTTCAATTTCGCTCTTTTGGACATATGCTGAACCCTTGGTTAAACTGAGAGGGGGGTTGAATCAGTTTAATGCAGTCATGGTCTTGTAAAAATTTATTTTACACTTATTTACATCTTCATTTTGTGATAAACTTAATATACAATGGAACAACTATCTTAATAAGTGAGTAGCAGATATTAAGAATATTAAATATAGAATATGAACATATAATAATCATGCACATAGAAAACAGATATAAGTGGAAACCCATAAGGGAGAAAACCACATCTTATTATTGTTGTGATGCAAAGGAAAGCTCCAACTCCCTCTCACCACTGATTTTCTGTAGGCTCCAACCTACAGGAGGCTACTACCTCAATTATGCAAGCTACAACTTGCAAGGAATCTCCAACTCCCATCTATTATCTACAGGCTACAACCTACAGGAGGATCCTACCTCAACCAGTTACAACTGGACATCTATCAAGCTACAACTTGATATGGAAGCACCAACTTCCTCACTGTACAATAAAATCATATGCTGATTTACCTGGATATCAACTCTGTTTTTCTCCTCCTCTACTGTTGTCCTTCCAGCCTTCAAATTTTCTTTATATCATCTATGGATCTTCACAACTCCTCTCTCTGCTCCTTCTTCTTCTTAAATTCTCTCACCTCTTTCTCTATTATCTTACTCCTTATGCATATGCTGGTATTTATAGAGATCATCTCATAACTATTTTCATTCCACAGGGAATTCGAAATGAACAGGTATGACTCTTTTCCTTCCTCCTTATTTTCTTGCTCAGCATATTCAGGATGTTACAACAATATATACAATCATTACAGTATCAAATTGGAGTTTTGCTTTGCCTGCGGATACTTGCCTTTGCATCACATACAATGAAAATAATTAATTCATTTACATTTATAGTTACAACAAATATATTTCACCTAACCCTTTCATCTCTTTGCTTGTTGTGCATTTGTCTTTTCTGCTGCTGTCAGAGTCATTTCAATTCTTGCTATTACATTCAACACAGTTCTACATAACTGTCATTTTGGCCTAACTTGACCTAGCTGTTGTGTTTCCAATAGTGCCACCATATCCTCCTTTTTCCCGACTCTGTCTCTTTTTCTCGTGCCCGCAGCATTCAACCTTCAACACTCTTCTAAATACTCGATTCTGCCCTTTTCTCTGTGTCGGGTCCTTTCCCGAGCCTTTCTACCTGCGTTAAACCTTTTCTTCATAAACTGTCGTTGCCACATCAACCACTATTCTGCACAAGTGTTGGGTCTTATTACTTACCCAAATATTTTCTTGCATTCAAGCTTTCCTTTTTGTTTTACGTTATAATCCTCCTTTGCTCTCTGATGCGATTTATCAATGGGAAAACCCATACTCCCAGACTTGAAATGCTTTGGGTTTCAACTTTGGTCTTCATTGCGTCTGCTCTCTTTATCGCACTTTGCACTTTGGCGTTCCCATGTGTTTGTGAGATTTTTCTCCTGCCCTGATTGCGATATGCGATGGTAATATCACATCGCAATATCGGCTATCGCATATTAATTTACCATACTGTCGAACTCATATCATATGCGATATGCAATATGCGATCGCATTGCATCGCATCACATCACATCTTCACATCGCCACTTCGCGGTATGCGATGGACTTCGCAACGCCGATGTGCGATATAATGCTATGCCACCACGTGTCCCTTCACATTGCCACATCGCATCATAAATTTGCATCCATCCAGTGGTTATTGCATTCGCTTGCGATGTCCGATATGCGATCGGGTCCCACTTGATTCCGATATAATCTTTGTCGTCTATTTCCTTTAATCTCATCCGTTGATTTAATCTGCGTCAGATCAGATGATCATCGCTCTCTGTCTCTCAATCCGATGGTCCTCCATCCATCACAAATTCTCAAGTTTTATTACCCAACTTAACATAAGTTATAAATACAATATAACTTTCCCTTCCATACTTTGGTTTAAACACAAGATATCAACATTACAATGTATATATCTGGGCCCACAAATTTCCTGACAGTCAATCTCACTTTTCA
This sequence comes from Pinus albicaulis, assembly GCA_034641835.2. Lineage (NCBI taxonomy): Eukaryota > Viridiplantae > Streptophyta > Pinopsida > Pinales > Pinaceae > Pinus > Pinus albicaulis. The sequence continues at coordinate 487,312,060 of CM076582.1, forward strand.
AAAAAAATATGGTTACAAACCATGATAAACCCAATGGTAATAACTTCATATGCGGAAGCTTTTATATCAATTTTTAAACAAACCATAATAAAAACCCATTCATTTATCTTCCGACTATACCAAATCGACTGTGGATAAATATACCAAAGTACCAACATGTATTAACATTGGCCCACATCTGTCAACTGTCACACCTTGGTTTAATCGTATTTATGAGTTTACTTTGGTTAAAACCCAAAGCACCAAAATAATTTTATATTCGGGTCCCACAACATATACAACTTACTTATTCATTTGTGCAGTCCAATCTCCATCGTCCATTTAACTGCTCCATATCTGACGAACATCGCTTGCTATCGCACTCCAAATAGCACGATGGGTAAAACTTTAGAAATTACGTGAAATTAGTGGTTTTTAATTGCCACGCGTCGGCCCATGACCACCACTATCCCGTTCACTCCAGCAATTACCGCTTACCGTCTTTGAGCTATGCGAAAACCACCGATTGGTTTTCAAAACCATCCAATGTTCTCCTTTGCTCCATCATTATGTTTTCATTTAACTTGGGTTTCTAAACAGAACTATGGTTCCAACTTGAAAGAATTCCACCATGGCTACGCCATACATCTTCTGTTTTAATGATATCAACCAGTCTTCAAACCCTCTATGGAATTCATTCCACACATGGATTTAACCTCTATTATTCATTGTCTGTGGTTTTATAATCATTTATAAATACAATAAAGCCCCCAAATGTGACTTCAAACTCTGGATCTCCTTCACTGTGTATACATAACAGAATGTGTAATATCTCCTTGAAATGCTTTATACGAAGTCAGCCAATTGTGAAATACATCCTGGTAGATTTTATACCTCAATTTAGAAGTCTAAGCGATTTCTTTAATGACATCGATCCATTCTGTGATCAATGCTAATTTCTCAACATTTACAAGTCACACAGAATCAATAAATGAATAATTGACCTTTTAAGAATACACAGTCTCATACCTTCAATAATCCCATAGCTCAAAAATGACAGAAATTATTCTTCCATTTTTGTCTAATTTGCTCATAGGCTTACAAAAAAAAACCCTAACTATTCAAAAAAACTTCTTCCTATCTAAACCCTCCTCTTGTAGCCTCTGCCACTTTACTTTATTTCTTTACAAAAATTCCATATAAATCTGATCTGCTCCATTATCTTGGTGCTGCTCCTTTGCCATCAATGACAATATTTCCAACAGTCTCCCCCTTTGGCATTGATGGCAATACTCCAATGCTTCCTCTAGGACTTCCTCTACTTGCTTTTCAGAAGACCCTTTCTTCTTTTACTTGCTTTTCCTCCCCCTTTGACATCAATGACAAAGGGTTGCACATTTCCCAATGTATTTTTGATCTTTTCATTTCCTCTAATCTTGAGGACCTATTCCATGCACTGTTCCATTGTTCTACCTCTTTTATTACAATTTATTGACTGCTCTCCCCCTGGAGTGATGCTTTCTTATCTGATATTGAATATCACTTGTCTTCTGCACTGATCCTGTTTCTTGTATGCAACCCTTATTATTAATTTTTGTTTTTGTTTTTTTTTTTGTTTTTTCTCAATCATATCAGAGAGTAACATCTGCAGACACTACCCCTAGTTTGTATCTTAGATATTCGAATGGTTCTTTAGCAAGAGGTTTTGTGAATATGTATGCTATTTGTTCCTTTGTTGGTACATATTCCAACTTCACCAATTTATGTGCTACTTGTTATCTGAGGAAGTGGTACTTTATTGGGATGTGCTTTGTTTTTGAATGAAGTACAAGATTTTTTGATATACTTATTGCACTTGTATTGTCACATTTGATAGAAATGGGTTCATCAATGCTTACCTTCATGTCTTGGAGAGCTTGTTTCATCCACATTACTTGTGTGCAACATGCAACTGCTGCTATGTGTTCTGCTTCTGCAGTAGATAGAGAGATAGAAGTTTGCTTCTTGCTTAGCCATGCCACCAGAATTTTTCCCAAATAAAATGCACCTCCACTTGTGCTTTTCCTGTCATCCACACAGCTGGCCCAATCTGCATCTATGTATGTTGTCAATGTGAAGCTTTTTCCTTTTGGATACCATAGGCCATAATGTGAAGTTCCTTGTAGATATATAAATATTCTCTTGATTGCAAGTAAATGATTTTGTTTTGGTGCTGCTTGATATCTTGCCACAAGTCCTACTACCAACATAATGTCTGGTCTAGAAGCAGTTAGGTATAATAGACTTCCTATCATGGATCTGTAAAGTTTTTGATCTACATCTGTTGATCCATCATTAGCACACAGTTTGCATCCAGTGATCATGGGAGTTGACACGGGTTTGCAGTATTCCATTTGAAACGTTTTCAACATTTCTCTTAATTATTTTTCTTGCAAAATGAATATTCCTGTGTTCTTTTGTTCAATTTGAAGTCCTAAATAGAAGGTGAGCTCTCCAATCATTGACACTCAAACTCTGATTTCATTTCTTCAGCAAATCCTTTTGCTAACTCATATTTGTTGCTACCAAACATAATGTCATCAACATACACTACTACAATTAAGAGTTCATTTTCATTAGCCTTTATGTACAAATTGCTGTCTACTCCTCCTTTCTTGAACCCTTGTTTTTGCAATTATTTGTCCAGCCTTGAATACCATGCACGAGGAGCTTGTTTCAGACCATATAAGGCTTTCTTTAATCTGCACACATAGTCATGTTTATTTGTTAATGATAATCCTTCAGGTTGTTCCATGTAGACTTCTTCCCCTAAGTATCCATTCAGGAAGGCAGACTTCACATCCATTTGGTATACCCTGAAATCATGATAGCATGCAAAGGCAAAAAACATTTTGATTGCTTCCATTCTGGCTACAGGGGCAAAGGTTTCATCATAGTCAAGTCCTTCAATTTGAGAATACCCCTTGCATACAAGTCTGGATTTATTTCTCATTACCTACCCTTGTTCATTCATCTTATTCTTGAATATCCATTTTGTGCCAATGACATTTTTCCCAGTGGGTCTTGGAATTAACTCCCAAATATTGTTCTTCTCAATTTGGTTTAGTTATTCATTCATAGCATTTACCCAGTTTTTGTCTTTGCTGGATTATTCGAACTTATTTGACTCTATTTGAGATAGCATGGCTAAGTATACTTCTTCTGTCTATTCAGCAAGCTGTCTTCTTGTCTGGACTCCCACACACTTGTCCTCAATGATTTGATCTTCTAGATGGTTCTTTTGAGTGTTTCTTGAGGGACCTTTTGAGTTTAATTCAGTATCTTCTGTTGTCTTGCTATGTTCATCATTATCTTGGTTCTCAGCCTCATGATCATATGGAGGATTGGCACAGCTTGTGTTTCTTTCTGTTTGGTAGATCTTCGTAAACTCTTACATCAATGCTTTCAACAATTTTGTGCAGTCTCTTGTTGTAACACCTGTAACCCTTACTCTTGGATGCATATCCTAAAAATATTCCTTCATCAACTCTTGCATCAAACTTTCCCAATTTTTCATCATTATTTTTTATGAAACACTTGCTTCCAAAGACTCTAAAGTGCTTGATTAATGTTGGGTTACCATGCCATAATTCGTAAGGAGTCTTATCACAATTTGGTCTTAGATGAGCTTTGTTTAGAATGTGAACAACTGTGTGTACTGCTTCTGCCCAATAGGTTTGGGGAATGTTACTTTCTTGCATCATGGCTCTGGAAATCTGTTGTACTGACCTATTTTTTCTTTCTGCCACTCCATTCTGTTGAGGTGTACCTGAAATTGTAAACTGTTGTTTTATCCCATGTTCATTACATAGATCTGCAAAATCATAGTCTGTGAATTCCCCTCCTCTGTCTGATCTGATGCATTTTAGCTTGCATCCTGTTTGATTTTCTGCCAATGCCTTGAATATCTTGAATTTCTCAGTTGCTTCAGATTTATATTTGATAAATACCACCCACGTCAATCTGGTAAAATCATCTATTATTAGCATGAAATAAGATTCTCCACCTGGTGCATTAGTTCTTGAAGGTCCACACAGGTCCATGTGTACAAGCTGAAGTGGCCTACTTGTAGATAGTTTATCTTTGGTCTTAAAAGATGTGTGGGTTTGTTTGCCCAATTGGTAGGATTTACATATAGTATTTGGAGGCTTCTTTATTGTAGGAATATTTCTGACTTCTTTCTTCTTGCTCAGACTGATGATGTGGTCAATGTTTAAGTGTCCCAATATTCTATGCCATAACCATGATTCATCAAGTTTTCTTATGTGGCATGCTTCATTCTCTTCTTCCAATATATAGACATTACTTTCTGTTCTAACACCTTTGATCCAGGTCTTTCCTGTGGTGCTCGATCTTACCTCACAATATTGGGCTCTGAAAAGGACCTCACAGCCTTTATCACACATTTGACTGATGTTTAGCATATTTTATTTCAGCCCATCCACAAATAGTACATCTTGAGCCTATCCTCTTCCATTATTCAGAATGACTGAGCCTTTTCCTTTGATTTTCCCCACTTTATCATTTCCGAATGTTACATTTCTGGATTTCTTTTCATCAAAGGTTACAAACTTGCTTCAATCTCCAGTCATATGCTTTGAGCATCCACTGTCCATATACCATTGGATTTTCTGATCTTGAGCTATTAGAGCCAGGTCACACTTATTCAACTTATTTTTCCACTGCAGGCAGGTATTCTAAGACGATGGACCACATTCTGTTGTGAAACTAACTCCAAAAAGAGAAGAAAAGAGATATCAACGCCTTAAAAATAAGCCACTTCGAGGGGGAAACCTCCAATACATTACATGAATGAACAATTCTTGGATGATACAATTTACAAAACCTCCTTTTTATATAGAGATTATGGAACCACTGTCCATAAATCCTAGTAGACACTGATATATAATCTCATGCATTCTCACTGTCATCATTTAAGAAACAATAATATAAAATCAGGTTACAATTTATCATCACTGTCACATGAAGTTACACTAACAATAATAAGGGACTATACTAGTGATATGGGGACCTAACATGCCCCTCTCCTTCAAAAAAGTGTTGTCCTCAACGCTTGAGTAGCTCTGGGTGCTTCTGTATAAAATTCTCATCCTCCCATGTAGAATCTTCAGTGGGTAAGTTCTTCCACTTGATGAGATACTCTGAAATTGATCGATTCCGTAGTTGTCGAGTTCTTGTTTACATGACCGCTTCTGGTTCCAATATGATTTTTCCTTCCTCATCAAGTTCTGGCAATATTGTTTGAACTGGAAGATTTTCTCCTATAACCTTCTTTAAGCATGAAACATGGAAAACTGGATGTACTCGCGAAGAAGCAGGAAGCTCCAATTTGTATGGCATAGTACCAATCTTTTGCAACACCTTGTAAGGACCATAGTACTTTGGCGATAATTTATTATCCTTCTTAGCTTGCTTGAGGGACATTTGTTTGTATGGTTGTAGCCGTAAAAATACCCAATCTCCTACATCAAAACTTCTCTCACTACAATGTTGATATGCCTGTTGTTTCATTTGATTTTGTGCCAAATTCAGGTTATCCTTTAAGAGTTGGAGAACTTCTTGCTGATGCTCGATGTGATCTTCCACTGCTTGAACCTTCGAATTTTATCTTAAAGATGATGTGATGGATGGTGGATGATATCCATAAAGTGCCATAAATGGGGTCATTTTTGCTGCAGTATGGAAGGAAGTGTTATACCACCATTCGGCGAGAGGTAACCACTTGACCCATTGTGTTTGTTTATCAGATACAAAACAACGAAGATATCCTTCCAAACATTTATTTACTATCTCGGTTTGACCATTAGATTGAGGATGATAAGATGAGCTATGAGCTAATTGAGTACCCAAACAAGAAAATAACTCCGTCCAAAAATTTCCAGTAAAAATGGGATCTCTGTCGCTCACAATAGCCCTTGGGCTTCCATGTAGCTTTTGAATTCTGTCCATAAATGTAGTAGCAACTGTACTTGCTTTAAATGGATGAGATAATGCACAAAAGTGTGCATACTTGGTAAGTCTATCAACTACCACCATGATGACATTCTTTCCTTCGGACTTAGGTAAACCTGTGATAAAATCCATTGAAATCTCCTCACAACGTTGACTTGGAATGGATAAAGGTTGTAGAAGTCCCGGGGTCTTAATTGTCTCAACTTTATTCTGCTGGCAAACCAAACATTCCATCACAAAATTTTGAATATCAGATTTAAGGCCATCCCAAAAAAATTCTTTCTTCACCCTGTGGTAAGTTTTTAAAAATCCTGAGTGTCCTCCTAAAGGAGAAGTGTGCAATTCCAGAAGAATCTTTTGTTTTATTTAGGAATTCTTACAAAGATATAAGCGATCTTTGTACCATAAGGAATCATTTTTCCAACTAAATGTATCAGATGTACTAGGATCTTGCTGCAACTTTTGAATGAGTATCCATACATCTTTGTCCTCCTTCCATTCATCTCTTGCTTCAGTTATCCAATCTGGTTGGATAATAGAAATGGCACAAAGCAATGCTTCCACCTCTTCATTCTTTCTTGAGAGTGCATCTGCAACAGCATTAAGCTTTCCTTTTTTGTAGATTATTTCAAAGTCATAACCCAACATCTTTGTGACCCATTTTTGCTGCTCTTCTGAAGATAGTCTTTGTTCCAAAAAGTGTTTAAGACTATCATGATCAATTTTTACCTTGAAGTGTCTTCCCATTAGGTAAGTTCGCCATTTCTTTAGTGCATGCGGTATTGCTAACATTTCCTTCTCATAAATAGGTTTCTGTAAATACTTTCCTTAGATTGGATGACTTTCAAAAGCAATGGGTCTTCCTTCCTGCATTAAAACTGCACCAATTCCATTTCCTGAGGCATCACATTCCACAATAAAGGTTTTTGTGAAGTCTGGCGTAGCTAAGACCGGTGCTAGGCACATTGCCTCTTTAAGATGTTCAAAGGCCTTAGTTGCTTCAGGAGTCCGTGAAAATGCATCTTTCTTCAATAATGTTGTTAGAGGTGCTGCTATTCTCCCATAATTCTTAACAAACTTGCGATAATACCCTGTTAACCCGAGAAATCCTCGCAACTTCTTTATGGTTGTGGGGACTTTCCATTCCTTAATAGCTTTAATTTTGTTAGGGTCTACCTTAACACCCTCGTGAGATACAATATGACCTAGATATTCCACCTCTTGTACTCCAAAGAAACATTTGGATGTTTTTCCATATAATTGTTTCTCCTCCAATAGTTTGAGCACCTTGTCAACATGTTGAACATGATCCTTCCAAGACCTGCTGTAGATTAGTATATCATCAAAAAATACTAGCACAAATTTTCTAAGGAAGGGTTTGAAAATGGAATTCATCAACCCTTGAAATGTAGAAGGTGCATTGGTAAGGCCAAAGGCATGACCAAAAATTCATAATGACCCTCATGAGTTCGAAATGTTGTTTTCAGAATATCTTCAGTCTTCATTCTAATTTGATGATATCCTGAACGAAGATCAAACTTGGTAAAATAAATTGCTCCATGTAATTCATCCAATAATTCATCGATCACAGGAATGGGAAATTTATCTTTAATGGTGAGCTTATTGAGCTCCCTATAATCCGGACACATGCACCATGATCCATCCTTCTTGTGTACCAATACTACAGGAGCAGAGAAAGAACTTTGACTAGGTTGAATTACACTCACCTCTAACATTTTTGCAATCATACGTTCAATTTCACTCTTTTGGAAATAAGGATATCTATAAGGCATGATGTTTGGAGGAACACTTCCTGGAATCAAATGAATAGCATGATCATGATCACGAATAGGTGGGAGTCCTTTGGGAGTTTCATTTTATGAATGGGTATGAAAGATGCAACCCAGGAGACACAAGAATAAGTGATTCAGTGTTGGGAACTTCTTGGCTTTCAATGTACAATTAACTGTCTTTTATTTCTTTAGAAACTTTTTCATGACATTAGAGATTATTATCCTTCCTAGCTTCCTAACACATACCTGTAGTGAAATTCACTTTCTTGAAAAATTTAGAAAGTTGCAGAAAAAGCTACCGTCCCCAAAGATTGTAACCATTGTACTCCTAGTACAACATCAGCACCTCCCATAGGAATGGAAAGCATTGAACTAGTCAATACATATTCCCCCATGGTTAGCTTGATATTATGGCATTTTCCAGAGCAATTTATAGTTCCTCCATTTGCAACCATCACTTGACATTCTGGTGCTTGGTATAGGAAACAATTTAATTCCTTGGCTACCTTACAATGAATAAAATTATGGGTGCTACCTGAATCAATCAACACTATTACCCTTTTCTTCTTGATCTGTCCTACTATCTTGAGAGTTTGAGGAGTGGTAATTCTGGCTAGTGCATTACATGATATGGTCGGATTCATTTCTTCCTCTTCTATGGCTGGTTCCTGGTGTATATCCTCTTCTTTTTCATTTTCTTCTTCTTCTTCACAATCTATGTAAAATAATTTCTTTTTAGCACACTTATGACCTTTAGTGTATTTTCTATCACAACTGTAGCAAAGCCCTTTTGCTCTTTTTTCTTCCAATTGTTGTGGTGTCAACCTTGTAGTTTGTGGAAATCTAGGCGTAGCAACACTTCCTTCTTTATAGAATTGAGTGGTAGGCTTCCTTGTCGCCATAATTTTACATTCAACTTTTCTTGCCAACCTGAATACCTTCTCCAATGAATCAGGTTCCAAAACGCGAACTTCATGTTGGATGTTATCCTTTAAAGTGCATATGAAGAGATCAATCCTGTGTTCCTCTGGAATATCATTTACCCTTATATTCAATTTTTGGAAGTCCTCAATGTGTTGCCCCACTAAACCCTTTTGTTTGAGATTTATCAATTGGCTAAAGAAGGAGGTGGTCTTTGTATCCTCATAATGTGCTATAATTTCCTCCGTAAAAATTGACCAAGTGACAATTTTTTTACGGGAGCAAAGCCATCGATACCATACAAATGTATTTTGTTTTAAATGTAAAGTTGCAATGCGTACCTTTTGTGTGTTTTGCACATTATGGAGATCAAAATATTGCTCCATCTATAGTATCCATGTTACAGGATCCTTTCCATCAAACTTCCTCATATCCATTTTTGGAATATGGTGGTTCTTCCCGCCAACATTAGAGTTTATGAAATCATAATTAACATTTATTTTGTTCTCATCATGAGGTTCTTCTACTATCTTTTCACCATTAGGAAACATTTCTTGTATCAACTTTGTCAAACCTTCCAAGGAAACCTTCATGTTTTCCATTTTCTCATCGATTTTAGCTTCCATGTCATCCATCTTAAATTCCATGCCAGCCTCCATGCCATCAATCTTAGATTCCATGCCATCTATCTTAGATTCCACGCCTTTCTTCAAACCATCCATCTTAGTTTCCACGCCTTTCTTCAAAACTTCCATGTCATTTTTTGTTGCTCTTTGCGAGATCGAAATTTGTTGCACTTGCTCTTGTAATTTTGATATGTCATGTTGCCATTATTCGTCTTCATGAGTCATAGTAGAGCTTTCCAAAGGCTTAATGGGTGTTGAATTATTTTTAGGGGCCATTTTATAATCCAATACTGATATCTATTCTACAATATGCCCTTGCAATCAATTCAAATTGATTCTTCAAACAAGACTTATGCAATTCGGAAAAAAATTACACACCTTTTACTTGCTTTTTAGGAGCTCGATATTGAAATTGGATTATCTCTGTGATTGTGGCTCTTCAATATCTGAAATTCAGCACTGAAGTCACCCTCTAAATTCTCTTTTGAGTTCCACAGGTCTGACTTGATTTGGATTCTCCAAGACAAATTTATGTCCAATCTCCCACAATGACCTAATTATGGATTGGTTCAGTATAGAAAACTTGTACGGCTTTCCACGTGTCACTGTTTCATCCTTCACCTCTGAAATTGATAGCCAAGAAACTGCAGTCTGTGTACTTGCGACCAATTTTTACGGCACTCCAATCCGATGCTCAGAGAGAGAGTTATTGAAATTTTCCCACGATCACCTCTTTGAGATGAAATTCGGGAGCCTGAAAAAGCACTACCTTCCATAGATCATATCTCCAAAAATATTGCGAACGAAGCTCTGAAAGTTTTTGATGAGTTTCCTTAGGATTTCAGCTTCTCACCATAAAAATTTCAGATTCTGAACCTCGGTATAAAAATAGTTATAGCGAAAATTTCACGATGATCTGTTTAGGAGCCTGAAAAAAGACCTAACTTCCGTAGATCATATCTCCGAAAATATTACGAACCAAGCTCTAGAATTTTTAGAAAATCTTCCTCAGGATTTTGGCTTCACACCCTAAAAATTTCAGCTTCTGAAACTTTGTAGAAAAAAATTTATAGCGAAAATTCCACGATGACCTATTTAGAGCAGCGAAACCCTAGAATCTAAAGCTCTGATACCAAATGTTGTGAAATCAGCTGTAAAAGGAGAAGAAAAGAGATATCAACGCCTTAGAAATAAGCCACTTCGAGGGGGAAACCTCCAATACATTACATGAATGAAAAATTCTTGGATGATACAATTTACAAAATCTCCTTTCTATATATAGGAGTCCATGGAGACCCTTAATATAATCCTGGTAGACCTAATATCAATCTATGGAAACCTATAATAATAATTTGAGAGCTGTCAACAACAAATGGGGTTACTGAGAATTCATCTAATAACAACCAAGGTTTACACTAACAATAATAAGGGACTATACTAGTGATATAGGGACCTAACACATTCTTTGAGAGGACATTTGGAAGACGTGTCCGATTTGATGGCATACAAAGCATTTGATTATAATTTTAGAAGGATTATGTGTACGAGTGAACTTTCCATTGTTCATAAATCTCCTTGGGGTTTTGAACATTAGTCTTTGTCCATACGTTCTGCACTCCATGGATTTATGGCCGAACCCCTTACAAAAAAAACAATACCCAAGGAAACGATTAGTGTATCTGGTGAAGGGTTGTCTTCTCCATTTGGTTGCTTGAGGTAGTCTTTTCATTTTCTGCATCCTTTGCTGGTTGAAATCGATTATTTTTGTCTTACAGTATGTTGCAATATGTCCCAGTTTGTGACAGGCAAAACAAGTGACATTTATCATAGGGGGAAAGAATCTCCTTTGAGATCTTCCGAACTTGTTCAATTGATCTTCAGGAATAATTGAACTTTTTGCAACTGCTTTCTTCTTCCTCTCATTCTTTGTCTCTTGATGTTGCTACTTGTTTCTGTTTGTTTCATCACACATCAATTTCTTTCTGGTTTCTGCTTCTGTGGTTCCTTTTTGAGCTGCTTCATCATTCCTTTCAATGTCTGCCTTCTCCGAGGTCTCCATGGAGGCAATCTCATCTCCGAGCTGCTTACACCCCCTGCTCCTTTCTTCTATCAGTCTTCCAGCTACAATAATCTGAGATTGCTAAGAGTTAGTTTTTAATTTTATAGCTTTCACAAAAATGATATTCTGGTTATCCTCTACTTTGGATTTGCTGGTTTCTCCTTCGTAACCTATCCCAGTCTTTATGAGAGGAGATCTTTGAGAATTTAGTATTTTATTCAACTGTTCAGTGCTTGTCATCCGAGGAGTGTTCATTGTCAATTCCCTTTGGGTGTGTTCTAATTTCTTTCTCAGGCATAATACTTCTTCTTCCAATTTTTCTTGCTTCTGAATTTTATCCTTAATTTGCTTTAGTAACATGTCTTCTACCTTCTTAGCTTCTTCAAGTTTTATTTTCAATTGAATGAGGTCTTCTGAATTTGGTACCTCTTTTACATATTTGAAAAGAATGTCTTTCTGTTTTCTGCACTTGAGTTTAAGTCTATCTATTTCCTCTAGGACACTTCTTAGCTCCCCCTCAAGATCTACCTCACCTTCTTCCTCATCTTCTAGAAGGAATCCTTCAGACTCTTCCTTGGCCATCAACACAAATTCAGAGGTTCCTTCTTCATTTGAGGATTCATCTGAGTTTTCAGATGCATTGCTATATTGCTGAGCATAAAGTGATTTTCTATTGAATCTCTTCCCTTTCTGCCAGTTATTGGTTTTGGTTTTCTCTGTCTCTTGAGTCCAATTCTTTGTTTTCTTGTAAGGACACTTTGATGCATAGGGCCCAAATCTTCCACAGTCAAAGCATTTAAATGGAAGCTTACCTTTATACTTACCTGAGCCTCTATCCAATCTTTTGACAAATTTGGCCTCTTCTTCATCAGAGCAGGAGCATGTATCTTCTTTTTCTTCTTTTCTCTTCTCAGCCTTAAAGGCTGCCTCCCTCACATTTTACTTCCTCTGTGGAAGTCTCATCTCATAGGCTGTTAAGTTTCCAAGTAATTGGTTCATGGTCAATGTTTCCCAATCAGCTGTTTCTTCTATGGTAGAAACCTTGGGATTAAAACTGGATGGTAAAGATTTCAATATCTTTTGAACAATTACACATTCTCTAATGGTTTCTCCTAGAGCTTTCATATTATTCACAATTTCTGCAACCTTTAAGAAGAAGCTAGCAACATCTTCTTCTTCATTCATTTTTATATTTTTTAATTGGGCTCGATAGACTTGTAGTTTGGCCATCTTCACCTTTTTATCTCCCTCATGGATACTTTATAATGTATCCCATATTTCTTTGGCAGTCTTGTTGTGCATTACTTCGATAAATGCTGCCTCACACAGACCACTTAAGAGAGCATTCATGGCTTTGGCATTAGCTATAAAATATTGTTTGGCTTCTTTCTCTATGTCAGAATCCTTTGGGGAATATCCCAAATCCACAACAGCCCAAACTTCTATTCCTAGAGACATTATGTATGTCCTCATTCTTATTTTCCAGAAGGCATAATTTGTACCAGTAAACAAAGGGGCTTTATTTGTTGAGCATCTTTCTAGACTAGCCATCTTGGGGACCTAGGATCTCCTTCCAGTTGTTAAACTGATACAAAAGGAACCCGCTCTGATACCAATTGTTGAACCCTTGGTTAAACTGAGAGGGGGGGTGAATCAGTTTAATGCAGTCATGGTCTTGTAAAAATTTCTTTTACAATTATTTACATCTTCATTTCATGATCAACTTAATATACAATGGAACAACTATCTTAATAAGTGTGTAGCAGGTATTAATCAGATTAAATACATAATATCAACATATAATCATCATGCACATAGACAAAATATATAAGTGGAAACCCATAAGGGAGAAAACCACATCTTATTATTGTTGTGATGCAAAGGCAAGATCCAACTCCCTCTCACCATTGATTTTCTATAGGCTCCAACCTACAGGAGGCTACTACCTCAATTCTACAAGCTACAACTTGCAAGGAAGCTCCAACTCCCATCTATTTTTATGCAAGCTACAACCTACAGGAGGCTCCTACCTCAGCTAGTTACAACTGGACATCTATCAAGCTACAACTTGATATGGAAGCACCAACTTACTCACTGTACAATAAAATCATATGCTGATTTACTTGGATATCAGCTCTGTTTTTCTCATTCTTTACTGCTGTCCTTCTAGCCTTCAAATTTGATTTATATCATCTCTGGATCTTCGCAACTCCTCTCTCTGCTCCTTCTTCTTCTTACATTCTCTCACCTCTTTCTCTATTATCTTACTCCTTATGCATATGCTAGTGTTTATAGATATCACCTCATAACTGTTTGCATTCCACAGGGAATTTGAAATGAACATGTATGACTCTTTGCCTTCCTCCTTCTTATTTTCTCGCTCAGCATATTCAGGATGTTACAACAATATATACAATCATTACAGTATCAAATTGGAGTTTTTCTTTGCCTGCGGAGACCTGCCTTTACATCACATACAATGAAAATAATTAATTCATTTACAATTACAGTTACAAAAAATATATTTCACCCAACCCTTTCATCTCTTTGCTTGTTGTGCATTTGTATTTTCTACTGCTGTCAGAGTCATTTCGGTTCCTGCTATTACATTCAACACAGTTCTGCATAACTGTCATTTTGGCCTAACTCGACCCAGCTATTGTGTTTCCAACAGTGCCACCATATCCTCCTTTTTCCTGACTCTGTCTCTTTTTCTCGTGCCCACAACGTTCAACCTTCACCGCTCTTCTAGTACTCGATTCTGCCCTTTTCTCTGTGTCGGGTCCTTTCCCGAGCCTTTCTACCCGCGTTCAACCTTTTCTTCATAAAATTTCATTGCCACATCAACCACTATTCTGCACAAGTGTCAGGTCTTATTACTTACCCGAATATTTTCTTGCATTCAAGATTTCCTTTTTGTTTTACGTTATAATCGTCCTTTGATCTCCGATGTGATTTATCAATGGGAAAACTCATACTCCCAGACTTGAAATGCTTTAGGTTTCGGCTTTGGTCTTCATCACATTCGCTCTCTTTATCACACTTCGCACTTTGGCGTTCCCATGTGTTTGTGTGATTTTTATCCTGCTCCGATTGCGATATGCGATGGTAATATCGCATCGCAATATCGACTATCTTATATTAATTTACCATACTCTCGAACTCATATCATATGCGATATGCAATGTGCGATCACATCGCATCGCATCTTCACAGTATGAGATGGACTTTGCATCGCCGATATGCGATATAGCGCTGTGCCGCCACGTGTCCCTTTGCATCGCCACATCGCATTGCAACTTTGCATTCATCCATTGGCTATCGCATTCGCTTGCGATGTTCGATATGCCATCGGGTCCCACTTGATTCTGATATAATCTCTGCCGTCTATCTCCTTTAATCTCATCCGTTGATTTAATCTGCGTCAGACCAGATGATCATCGCTATCTGTCTCTCAATCTGACTGTCCTCCATCCATCACAAATTATCAAGGTTTATTACCCAACTTAACATAAGTCATAAATACAATATAACTTTCCCTTCCATACTTTAGTTTAAACACAAGATATCAACATTACAATGTATATATCCGGGCCCACAGATTTCCTGATGGTCAATCTCACTTTTCAAAAAAACTATGGTTATAAACCATGATAAACCCAATGGTAATAAATTCATATGCGGAAGATTTTATATCAATTTTTAAACAAACCATAATAAAAATCTGTTCATTTATCTTCCGACTATACCAAATCGAATTTGGATAAATATACCAAAGTACCAACATGTATTAACATTGGCCCACATCTGTCAACTATCACACCTTGGTTTAATCCTATTTATGAGATTGCTTTGGTTAAAACCCAAAGCACCAAAATAATATTATATTCGGGTCCCACAGCATATACAACTTACATATTCATTTGTGAAGTCCAATCTCCGTCATCCATTTAACTGCTCCAGATCCGATGAACATCGCTCGATATCGCGCTCCAAACAGCACAATGGGAAAAATTTAGAACTTACGCGAAATTAGTGGTTTTTAATTGCCACGCTTCGGCCCACGACCACCACTATTGCGTTCACTCCAGTAATTACCGCTTACCATCTTTGAGCTATGCGAAAACCATCGGTTGGTTTTCAAAACCATCCACTGTTCTCCTTTACTCCATCATTCTGTTTTCATTTAACTCGGGTTTCTAAACAGAACTATGGTTCCAACTTGAAATAATTCCACCACGGCTACGCCATACATCTTCTGTTTTAATGATATCAAATAGTCTTCAAACCCTCTTTGGCATTCATTCCACACATGGCTTTAACCTCTATTATTCATTGTCTGTGGTTTTATAATAATTTATAAATACAATAAAGCCCCCAAATGTGACTTCAAACTCTGGATCTCCTTCACTGTGTATACACAACAGAATGTGTAATATCTCCTTGAAATGCTTTATATGAAGTCAGCCAATTGCGAAATACATCCAGGTAGATTTTATACCTCTATTTAGAAGTCTAAGAAATTTATTTAATGGCATCGATCCATTCTGTGATCAATGCTAATTTCTCAACATTTACAAGTCACACAGAATCAATAAATGAATAGTTGACCTTTTAAGAATACACAGTCTCATACCTTCAATAATCCCATAGCTCAAAAATGACGAAAATTCTTCTTCCATTTTTGTCTAATTTGCTTGTAGGCTTACAAAACAAAACCCTAACTGTTCAAAAAAACTTATTCTTGTATAAACCCTCCTCTTGTAGTCTCTGCCACTTTACTTTCTTTCTCTGCAACAATTCCATCTGAATCTGATCTACTCCCTTGTCTTGGTGCTGCTCCTTTGTGCTCCTTTGCCATCAATGACAATATTTCCAACAACATAAGGATATCTATAAGGCCTGATGTTTGGAGGAATACTTCCTGGAATCAAATGAATAGCATGATCATGATCACGAATAGGTGGGAGTACTTTTGGAGTTTCAAACACCTTGGAATGATTGTCCAAGACTTTTTTTAGATCTGCAGAAATAGAAGATTTTGATGTTGGAACTTCTAGTGAGCAGAATCTTGCAATTACGCCTCGTTGTTATTTCTTTAGAAGATTTGTCATGACATTAGAGCTTATTATCTTTCCCGGCTTCCTTGTGATACCCCGTAATTCGACATCCTTTCCTTCTGAAAAAAAAATCAAGAAAAGTTCTTGAAAATTAAAAGCTACCATCTCCAAAGATTATAACCATTGTACTCCTAGTACAACATCAACACCTCCCATAGGAATGGAAAGCATTGGACTATTCAATACATATTCCCACATGGTTAGCTTGATATTATGGCATTTTTCAGAGAAATTTATAGTTCCTCCATTTGCAACTATCACTTGACATTCTAGTGTTGGGTATAGGAAACAATTCAATTCCTTGGCTACCTTACAATGAATAAAATTATGGGTTCTACCTGAATCAATCAACACTATTACCTTTTTCTTCTTGATATGTCCTTCTATATTGAGAGTTTGAGGAGTGTTAATTCCTTCCAATGCATTACACGATATGGTCAGACTCATTTCTTCCTCTTCTAGGGTTGGTTCTTGGTGTATATCCCATTCTTTTGAAGATTATTGTTCATTTTCTTCTTCCTCTTCACAATCTATGTAGAATAATTTCTTCTCAGTACACTTATGACCTTTAGTGTATTTGCTATCACAATTGTAGCAAAGCCCTTTTGCTCTTTTTTCTTCCAATTTTTGTGGTGTCAACTTTGTAGGTTGTGGAAGTCTAGGAGTAGCAAAACTTCCATCTTTATATATGTGAGTGGTAGGCTTCCTTGTTGCCATAATTTTACATTCTATTTTTCTTGCCAACCTGAATGCCTTTTCCAATGAATCAAGTTCCCAAATGCGAACTTCATGTTGGATGTTATCCTTTAAAGTCCCTATGAAGACATCAATCTTGTGTTCATCTAGAATATAAATTACCCTTATATTCAATTTTTGGAACTCCTCAATGTGCTCCGCCACTAAACCCTTTTTTTTGAGATTTATCAATTGGCTAAAGAAGGTGTTGCTTTTTGTATCATCATAATGTGCTATCATTTGCTCCGTAACAATTGACCAAGTGACAATTTTTTTACGGGAGCAAAGCCATCAATACCATACAAATGTATTTTGTTCTAAATGTAAAGTTGCAATGCATACCTTTTGTGTGTTTTGCACATTATTGAGATCAAAATATGTTACGGGATCCTTGCCATCAAACTTCCTCATATCCATCTTTGGAATATGGTGGTTCTTCCATCCAACATTAGAGTTTATGAAATCATGATTAACATTTATTTTGTTCTCATCATGAGTTTCCTCTACTGTCTTTTTTCCATTAGGAAACATTTCTTGTATCAACTTTGCGAAACCTTCGATGTCTACTTTTATATCATTCTTCATGTTTTCCATTTTTTCATCGACGTTAGCTTCCATGTCATCCATATTATCTTCCATGCCCACTTCCATGCCTTCCATATTAGCTTCCAAACCATTAATCCTAGCTTCCACGCCTTTCTTCAAACCATCCATCTTAGTTTCCATGCCTTTCTTCAAAACTTCCATTTCATTTTTTGTTGCTCTTTGCGATAGCAAAATTTGGTGCACTTGCTCTTGTAATTTTGACATCTCATGTTGTGTTTCTTCATCTTCATGAGTCATAGTAGAGCCTTATAAAGGCTTAATGGCTGTTGAATTATTTTTAAGGGGTATTTTAGAACCCAATACTGATATATATTCTTCAATATGCCCTTGGAATAAATTCAAACTATTTTTTTTTTCAAATGAGACTTATGTAATTTGAAAAAATACACACCTTTTTCTTGCTTTTTAGGAGCTCAATATTGAAACTGAATTATCTTTGTGATGTTGGATCTTCAATATCTGAAATTCAGCCCTGAAGTAGCCCTCTGAATCATCTTTCGAATGCCATAGGTCTGACCTGATTTGGATTCTTCAAGACAAAGTTATGCCCAATCTCCCACGATGACCTAATTCTGGACTGGTTCAGTAGAGCAAACTTGTACGACTTGCCACGTGTCACTATTTCATCCTTCGACTCTAAAATTGATATGCTGAAAACTAGAGTCCGTGTGATTACAACCACTTTTTATAGGATCTCAATCCGATGCTCAAAGAGAGAGAGTTATGACGTTTTTCCCAGAGTCATCTCTTTGAGATGAAATTCGGGAGCCTGAAAAATTCCTAACTTCCACAGATCGTATCTCCAAAAATATTGCAAACCAAGATCTGAAATTTTTACAGGAGGTTCTTTAGGATTTTGGCTTCGCTCTGTGAACATTTCAGCTTCTGAAACCTTGTAGAAAAATATTTATAGCTAAAATTCCACGATGACCTGTTTAGGTTAAATTCAGGATCCTGCAAAAAGCCCTAACTTCCACAGATCATATCTTCGAAAATATTGCGAACCAAGCTTTTAAATTTTGCAACGATGTTCCTTAGGATTTCGGCTTCACACTCTAAAATTTTTAGCTTCTGAACCTTGGTAGAAAAAACGTTACAGCAAAAATTCCATGATGACCTGTTTGGAGCAATGAAACCCTAGAATCCAAAGCTTTGATACCAAATGTTATGAAACCAGCTCCAAAAATAGAAGAAAAGAGAGATAAAAACCTTAGAAATCAGCCACTTAGAGGGGGAAACCTCCAATACATTACATAAATGAACAATTATTGGATGATACAAATGACCAAAACCTCCTTCTTTATATAGGAGCCCATGGGTCCACAATATAATCCTAGCTAACCTAACAATAACAATGTAAGGGCACAATAATAACAATATTAGGGTTATGGGGTATAACAATAATAATAAGGGGGCCCCATTAATAACAATAAGGGACTAAACTAGTAATATAGGGACCTAACATCTCAGGACATGCTTCCCCACCTTCCAAAAGAGCTTGGTAGGGTTAACCATAGCTTGACTTAGCTGGTTAACTGCGTAGCAAATGTCTAGTCTCATTTTCACCAAATACATTAGCGAACCCACTAACTGTCGGTAGAGAGTAGCTTCCACTATATCTCCAAAAGTAGCATCCTCTTTCCTCCAATTTCCTGGAAGAGGAGTATCCATGGGTTTGCTGTAGAAATTTGCTGAATAATGAAGATTTATTCACCGAGATTAACGTGATCATACACAAATTCGATTTTCTGCATAACACATAATCTCTTCTACAAATTAATCATCACATGCGGAAAATAAAACAAGCGGCAGAACATCAATTCACACACATAGAACGCAGCATGTATGGGGAAAGATTATAGCTGAAAACCCCCAGCTATATGTATCATATAAATGGATGAGAACATGTAAATTTACACAATACAATACTCCTCACAAGTACTCAGTACTTTCTCCAAAAGCTACACACAAAACTAGCTCAGTTTTGAACAAGTCGTAGGTTCAAAACTCCTCCACTAGCTGCCTACCTCTACTGCGCAATCCAAAAGGAGAGAATAGGCTGAACCAATTCGAATTCCTCTTTCTTGAACAACACAATCATCATTGGCATACTCATCCCACTGATTGTGCAAATCTCATGCACAACTAATGTACAACTGCTGTAGATCTCACCCTTTCATCTACCTCTTCCACTGGTCTTTCACTGAACTGTCCATGCACTGAGTTAACTGATGTGTTCTTTAGTTGAATAATGAGTTAATAATTAGTGAATTAAATAATATTTAATTCACTCCACTCATTACTAGTGTATTAGCCAGTTAAACTAAACACAACTAGTTCAACTAGTTAACCCGAGCACAACTCCATCAACTGTCTCATCAACTCCACCAAACTCTGCCACATGAGTTCTAACTGAAGTCAAACATGCAATAGCTCAACTAACCCATAGGAAATTCGAATTTCCTTCTGCCAGCTGCATGTGCCACATCTGTAGCTCGAACTGAAGTGCTCCAAGAGGATAAGATAATGTTTATATTCCAAATATTATTAAGGGTTAATAATATTTGACTGACCTATTTTTAGACAGGCAGTCTAAAAATAGACTTCGACCTGTATGTCTAAAAATAGTTGTCCATCTATTTTTACCAACTTGACCAATCATCCAATAATAGCATCCCGCAACTCCTAGACCATGCTCCATATGTCTAAAAATAGACTCTTCAACAAAAATCACATGTGTGGTCCCCACCTAGTTTAGGTGATCACTTTCCAACTAGGATCAGGAAAGATGTTTCAGGAGGCCTCCTTCACTGTTTCTTGTTGCCATTTTCAAAATTTGCAACTCTCCATGTTAAAATTACCCAGTATCTCCTTTGCATACTTTCCTTGAGACACAAATTTCACCATCCCACTACCATATTTCCAATCCGAGGAAATAATTAAGGAGTCCCATGTCCTTCATTTGGAACTCCCTTGCAATATCTTCCTTGCATGAGTGTATCAGCTTCTCATCACCAGTAAAAATTAGACCATCAAGATAAAGAACAATGATCAATAGCTTACCCTCAACCACAATCTGGTACAGGTTTGCATCTGCTTCACTTTTGGTGAAGCCCAGTCTGGTGAAATAGTTGTCTATCCCAGTGTACCGAGAATGAGGTGCTTGCTTTAGCCCATACAGTGCTCTTTTGAACTTCAGACATGCGACTCACTATTGTATATTTCAAAACCTTCAGGATGCTCTATGTACACCTCTTCCTTAATGATCCCATTGAGAAATGTAGTTTTCACATCCATCTGATGAATGTGCCAGCCCATCTGCGCTGAGAGTGCAAGGATGGATCTTATGGAAGAGTACCTTGCAACAGGTGCAAAAGTTTCATCATAATTTATCCCCTCGATCTATGAGAATCCCCGAGCCAAAAATATATCCTTGTATTTCTTGATACTCCCATCATCAACTTTCTTTACCTTTTAGATCCATCTCGATCCAACCACTGATTTTTTGACCGGTCTTGGGACTATCTCCCATGCATGTTCTTGACAATGGAGTCATACTCCTCCACCATTGCATCAACCCAAGTTGGATGCTGGACTACTTCCTGAAAGGAAGATAGTTTAGTCACAATAAATTTTCTCATAAGAGCCATGTATCCAGTAAATCGATCAGGAGACTGTCTCTGTCTACGCTGTCAAGTAGGGGCTCCTACATTCTCTGCAGCATCAAGTCTCAATATATGAGCTTTTGTGGTGCGCCTTCTTCCATTTATGATGGATGGCTCTGCATGAGTGATTTCCTCCACTCCATGAACCTCCTCATGTGGATGATCCACAATTGAGACTCATCCTCGGGAACCAGAAGTTCCTCCTCTACATGCAAGTCCAACTCCCTCTCAAGGGAAAGCCACATGGCTTTCTCCTCATCAAATTTGATATCCCATCACACAACATTTATTCTATTGTTTGGAAAATACACATGATAATTATGGGGTGTTTCAATGTACCCCACAAAAATCCCAAATTCAGTTGTTGGTTCCAGCTTCTTCTTGGCGTCCTTGGTCACATGCACATAAACAGATGAACCAAAAATCTTAAAGTGTGAAACACCAGGTTTATTACCAGTGAAAGCCTCTTCAGGTGTACTCATGCCAAGTACTCTATGAGGACAATAATTTTTCACATGTACCGCTGTGTTGCATGCTTCCGCCCACAGATGCATCAGTAGGCCTTGATCATGCAACATCGCTTGTGCTGCACCCAAAATATTTATGTTCTTCCTCTCCGTGACCCCATTCTGTTGTGGGCTATGAGGTGCTATGAGTTCTCTTCGAATTCCTTCTTTTCTACAGAAGTTCTTGAATTCGTTAGAGATGTATTATCCACCATTGTCGCTCCTAGGAGCCTTCACTTGCTTCCCCGTCTCTTTCTACACCAATGCTTTAAACTCATAGAACTTAGAGATTGTTTAATCTTTCTTCTACATTAAGAAGATCCAAGACTTACGAGAAAAGTCATCAACAAATATTACATAGTACTTATGTTTTTCTATTGAAGCAACTGAGAAAGGACCACACATGTATGTGTGAACTCTCTCAAGGATCCTCGAAGATCAATTTTCCTTCTCATTAAAGGCGGCCTTTAAATATTTTCCCATAGTACATACCTTGCACGTGTTTGATTGCACAAGTGTACCCCTGGGAAGACCAGCAGAAATTTTCTGCATGGCTTTCAAGGATCCATGGTGAAGATGGCCCAATCGCATGTGTCATAATTCGTCCTCATCCTGACTCACCACTTGATCTGCCTTGCCCATCATTGCTGCACATCCATCTACCTCCAGATTGTAGAGATTTTAAACTCGAATCCATATCCTCTTGGCTTGTCCTATTGTTTTATGTCGCAGGAAGGATTTCCATCACTAAAAACAACATCATAGCCTCTATCCTCCAACATTGCGACTGAGACCAAATTTTTCTTTAGACTTGGTACATGCATCACATATTTTAATTGAAATGGTTTACCTGACTCCCTCTAAAATCTAATGGTACCAATCCTGGTAACACTGTACCTTTCGTCGTCGCCCATTTCAATATGCATATGGAGATCTTTCTCCTCCAAGTCACTGAAAATTCCCTTATCTCCCGTCATGTGAAAGGAAGTGCCATTATCCAAATACCACACAGATCCCAATGAACTAGACACCATGCATGCGATCAATGAGAAGTCAAGCTCAAATTGCGAGGCAAGGGCCTCACCAGCTGCAGATCCTCCAACCTTCTTGTTCTTCTTCTACCGTGGATAGTTAGTAGCAAAATTCCCATGCTCATGACAGTGAAAACACTTCACCTTGGACATATCTTTCTTTTTGCCATTCTTGGACTCAGATTTAGAATGGAATTTCTTCCCCTTCCCCTTCCTCGCCTTGGAATCCAATGCACAATCCTCTTCATCCTCATTCTTAGATGAAGATCCATCTCTGGTGTTTCGTTTGAACTCCTCCTGCACCAAATCTGACCACAGTCATTCCCAATCTAGCAATTTTTCCCTTCCATTGACAGAGTCTTGATAACTGTGCCAACTCTTGGGAATTCCTAGGATAGTCAAGCCCACCAAATCATCATCAGCAACTGTTATTCCAACGCTCCCCAGTTCATCCTGACATTGGACAAACTTTGTTAGATATTTTTGAATGGTGTCACCCTTTTCCATCTTGATCTTCCTGAGTTTATTTTTGAGCGCCAATTTCCTATGGTCGCTGCTGCTTTGGAATAGATCCGTCAAAGCCTTCCACATTGCATATGGTGTAGATTTTCCTTGGAGGCTTGAGAAAATGTGGTCTCCTACTCCCTCCAACATGATCCTCCTTGCCTTTGCCACTTTATTTTGACATGCATCAAGATTTGTAGCATCAGCAACATCGGGTTTAGGAATATCTTTGTCAACGAATTCCTTCAACCCATTGTCTTCAAGTACTACCTCCATCCTATCCTTCCAATAAATGTAGTTCGAGCTACCCTGGGGTGCATACTCTAACTTCAAGCCATTGAAATCCATTTCGATCTTGAATCAGTTGTAGCACTAAGAAATTGTTTCTGCAAATTTGAATTCTATCTAGTCACAAACTCAGCTCCTACTTCACTTCTGCAATTTATGGTGCTCAGATACCATGTATAAATTATACAACATGCATGAATATCTTGGATTCACCCGATCTAACAATGTACTAAAGTTAAATACTGAATCAATTCTACAAATATTTTGTGGAATAAAAAAAACACAATTGCTAATCACATGAACATGAAGAAAGATCAATCACACACAACACAGATAATTTCCCGGGGAAAGCTTACTGCTAAAAATGCCACTATCTTATATTGTATATTAAGCATGGATCATGAAACAATTACATACAAAACTCTTCTCATAAGATCCCTCCAGTACTCAGCTAATTGTCTGATACTGTCATATGCAAAAGTGACCAACACATAGCCAATTCTCAGCCTCCAGACAACCTGCCTTGCTTGTGAAATCCCTGAAGGTAAATATCCTTAAAAGATAGGAATTATTGCCTGCCTTGACTGCGCAAGTATCATGGGCACTCCAGTGGTTGTTTGGTTGCAAGTGTGCAAGCCAATAATCCTACAACTGATATTCAAATTCCCTTTTACCTAGAACTCAACTGGGTCTCCACTGGATCTAACATGCATGCAGCTAATAATAGTAAATCCTCAGTTTCATGTGAGATCACAGATTGTGAATTAATTAATATTTAATTCACTAGATCTCTCACTAGTGTATCTTCAGTTATAACTAGCAGAACTGAGTTTAACTCACTTAATTGAGTTAAAATATTTACAACTTGCACCAACTCATGCAACATTGCACTTCGAACTCTGTTACAACTAGAATTACTATGTATGCCTCACCAACTACCTCTAACTCGAAATCCACTAGCTAACTGAATTTATCACTTTCAGTTAACTGAATCAAGTCCACATTGAGAATAGATTACACTTTAATGTCCATCTTAATTAAGGGATAACCAAAATAGACATGCACCCAAAAATAGCACTGTGGGCCCCACCCTAGTCTGGGTGCTTAATGCATTAGGCGTGGGTGATGAAATTTATTGTTGAATCTCAACAAAGTCGATGGGTCGATAGTTGAATGGAGCAGCAAAGTGGATCATAGTCGAGTGCACATGGATAGTCGATTTACACTGGTGTTTGAAAGGGATTTGAATACAATCAAGAAACTATTATGAATCTTGAGATTCCCAAGATCTTAGCCAATAATATTCAACCACTTGTATTGATTTGAGATGCTTTGAATTATGGTTGTTTTTTCCTTTTAAATAAAGCATGCTGTAAGGCTAATGAGAGATGATGAAAGACAATGAATGAATTATTATTAGGCGTAGCCTAAGTTCGACATTCATTGGAACTATTTGTATTTGGTTCAAAATATAAGAGCGATGGAGCTCAAAGGTTAAATGGTTTTCTTGGTTAAGGTTTTTCAAGATAAAATCTCTATGTGTTGTGTAATTGTTCATGGTGTGCCATTATTTATTTTTTGAACTTTAAGTTCTCTCATTCTCTTTAAAGGTTAATTTTAATTAAGCTTCTATTTTGGTTTATATGTATAGTAAACTTTACATTTGTTATTTTTGTATATGAGGTGCAAATCAAGTGCCTTAAGCCCAACATCTAGTATTAGAGCACTTTTTTCTGGTGGAAAATCTCATTTTGGTTGTAGAGGATCATCTCTACCATCAAATATTGAGGATATTTAACCTGGATCTTTTCAAGAATTCCATTCTTGATAAATATTGTAGATAAAATCGTTCGAGTGGGAGTCTTAAGATAAAAATTCAATTAAAGAAGAATGGAAAATAGTACAAGAATTAATATTGAGGAGTTTAATGACTAGAATTTTGAGCTTTAGAAGCTTAAAGTGGAGGATCTCCTCATAGATAGAGAATAATGGATTTTTGTGCATCCTAGAACAAGTCCAACTAGAATGCCAATGAAGGATTGGAATAAACTCAAAAGAAAAGTGAGCATCATGATACGACTTTGTCTTGCAGATTTGGTGTTCCTAAATTTTTGGGGGGGAGACATTGCCAAGAAACAGTGGGATAAGTTGGGAAACTTATACTAGTCTAAATTGGTTGTCAATAAGTTGTTTCTTTGAAAGAAATATTTATTTCTAGAGGATAAGAGGGGGTGATTCAGTCATAGAAGACCTTCATACATTTAATATTGTAATAAACTATTTATTAAGTGTGGATATCTCCATTAAAGAAGAAGAAAAATGTATCAATCTTTTGTGTTCTTTGTTAGACTCTTAATCTAAAAATGGCTATAAGTAGTAATATGACCACACTAACATTTGATGATGTGGTGGGATTTTTATTATCAGAGAAGATGAGGCAAAGGAACATGGAAGGATCAACTAAATACACTCTATTAGTGAGAGGTTGATTGGTGGACAGAGGTAAAGGTAAATTCTCCAAATGAAGATCTAGATTAAAAGGAAGATATAAGTCTCTTGATAAGTTGACAAGAAGATGCTAGAAATTTGGAAAACATGACATAATAAAAGAGATTTCAAGTTGAATATTTCTGAATAAAAAAAAGGAGTTTGAATCTAACGAGCATTCAATTGAAGGGATTTCATTAGATGAAGGAGGAGACATGTATTTAGCTTTGAAGAGTACATAATCAAATCATGAGGCATAGTTGATCGACTCAGGAGCATCCTATCATATGACACCCGAGGGAATGGTTCTAAGAGTATGAATATATGATGGAGGGGATTTATACATGGGCAATGATTCAAACAAGGTCAAGTTCGACTAGTGTTGAAGTATGATTGAAGTAGGAAATTGATAGGAGTAATACATATTCCAAGTTTTCATAGAAACTTGATATATATTATTCAAATGGGTGATGCAAGTGTACATATGGTATATGAGAAGGATTCATGAAAAATGGTTTGTGGAGAAACGGTGTTGATGAGAAGTGTTTGGATTGGGAAATTGTACAAGTTGTCAAGGCATAACAACATGAGTGGATGCAATAGTGTAGTTGTCCCTGAAACCGATGGGTTAGCCTCTTGTATAGTTGACAAAACCATGTTGTGGCATCAAAGTGGTATCACAAAATTACACCTGATAGGCTGCTAATCAGGCAATCTCATGCAACTGTTTCAAACCAATATTTTGACTGAGGTTTAGCCTCCTCAATCTAAGAGGGCTCTCTCAAGGGTTAATGATATGGAATAAAGATATAGATGGCTAACTCTATTTAAGAAATAAACTGGTTATGATGAATGTAGGTTGAAAATAATATCAGCATATAGACATTGGGATTATGGAGTCAAAAATTTCAGTGATTCAGTGGGTTTACTTGACATGGAAGTTGAGGCAGGTCAGAGTTTTTAGTAGTAGGACATACACACATGCAACATAAAAATACACAATCAATTCACTTATAAAGGAAGTCAGAGCATCACATGGATGAAGTATGAGTAATATAAATGAAAACCGCTGCAAGTGAGATACATAAGAGGTACAACTAGAATAGGTAAGCACTAAAAACTCCTTCAGAATCTCAAGTTGGTCAAGTAACAAATCTTTGTATTGCTGAAACAGTGAATTTACAATAAGCTGCAATTTTGCCAAAAATATCCAACCCTTGACAAATTTGACTCAATGGCCTTTAATAGAGTTGTTACGTCATGAGATGATCTACCTCTAGGCTAGATATATCAAATTTTTTCCTACGACACCTTGCATAACCATAAAAAATCAAATTTATGACAAATAGACACCTATCATACTTGACGGTCCTATTTCAACTAGGACTCAAACTACTCATTATTAACTTTAAAAACTTTATCTACTAAAATAAATTACATATTTGACAAGTATGTTGTCACATGGTCGAATTTAGATGATGGGATTCATCACTTTATGACCACTTAACTGACCTCCTCAAAACTAGGAAACAATACCATGTTTTTTAGGCAAATGGTATTCTTCTTCTTCTTCAAATATTTTGGCTGTCATTTAATCTTCAATTCGTGGTCCTTGAGTGTTGAACAATTGCTTGACATGGTCTTTAACTCTTTCATAACCTGCAGATGTCCAAAACCTGCTAAAAAGGCTGAAATACAGTGTGCTATGAAAGTAAGGCAGTTTCGTAGCGCTACAAAACCTGCCTTTAACCTAAAATTTTTTTACTCTTTCCTTTTGCATAAGGTTCATCATCATCAAACACATCCCTCATACCAATTTCATCTCTTAATAACCTCCAAAACTGGTCAAAAAGTCAAAAGAGCAGCTATAGTAGTTTCGTAGTGCTTTGCTGCCCTTCAAGCCCAAAGGCGCTACGAAACTGCTAAAAAGTGTTGAAAATGAAGATTTTTGTAAAATTTTGAAAAATGAAACCTGTAAATGCCAAAAAATTTTATCTAACATGTCCTCAGCCTCCATCAACCATAAACCAACTCACCTTATGCTCCTTGAGGCATTTCTTCCTTATTTACAATTGGTTGGCCTATTGGTTCTTCAATCACTATCATTTTAAGCCCTTTTTTCTCTAATTTTGCATGTATCAGTTCAAGTTGCTCTTGAATGTCCTTGACCTGGTCTTTAGGTCTTCTGTTAGTGGCTTTTAGATGAGTGTTCACCTTTCTGACATGCTTGGCTTCTATCCTTCCTAGAATTGTCCACTTGATAAGCTATTATGTATTGTCTAAATTTTTAGAAACAATGTCAACCTATTCTTCCCAAAATGACTTCATTTTTCAAATTGAATTTTCTCAACGTTGTGTTTCCTAGCTTCTTTTTTCATGACAACAATTTCCTGATTGGCCAATTTCAATTTATTTTCAAGGAGCTGCAACTTTTTTTTTTCTATCACCTTCTCTTTTCCCTTTTTTGATTTGCTAATTGTATCCTTTACTATGGGTGATGAGAGGTCAATAATCTCTTGAGGTAGTTAAGCTGTCTCAGTAGGTATTTGAACTTCTTTGCTAATTTCTATTAATTTCCTAGCATGCCTTGTCATAGGCTTTCTTTCTTGGAACATGAAACCTGCATCTTCTCCCTCAAACTCTAATTTATTTGTAGATTTGGCCTTCTTTAACTTCTGCCCACCTTCCTCTATGAATTCAACTTGGACAATAAGTGTTTCCTCTATGTCAATGGCATGTAAAATATCATCTAGATTCCCCTTAGCTTCTACTCTGTCTTCTATAGCCACTGTCTTCTCTTCTAAAACCACTGTTTGGCTTCTAGTCATTCTTTTGGTCCCTTGTTTGCTATCATTTTGTTTCTGTTTTGCAGGTTTGACCACCTTTGATTTCCATTTTTCAAGTGGGACATTTGGTACTATGTCAAGACTCTGCATTTGCTCTAGCTCCTTCATAGTTTTCTTACTTGCTTTTGCTCTTGTAGGTTCATTTGGTTTTGCAACCAATGGTTGGATTTGTTCTGCTGCTAGTGGTGATGGAATTCTATTAGTTTTAGGAGTTTTTGAAGGAGTTAGAGCATCCAACTCAAAACCACTAACAAAAAAGAATGAGGACCAATCTTTGCCTAACCTTTGAAGTTCATCTAAAACCAATAATTTCATTAAGCCATGATGAAATAATGATGTATCACTCCCCTCAGAATTTGCTTGGACCTTATCAGCCATCTTTGACATACTTCTATGCAGATAGAAAGGTAAGTCAAGGGAAATCTTACCAGTGAAGTGCATAAGTAATTTGAAATGGTATGAGTAGACTTTTTTATATCTACCTTCACAGGTAAAGTAATTTTGGATGATGAGAAACACTTTTGAATAGTTGTCTTTAATGCAACTTCTTGGAACAACATTGGTGAGATCCATCTCAGTGTGCTCAGGCTTCATGAAATCTTTGCACTATTCCATGTTAAAATTAAAACCTTTGAACCAGGTTTCTTGAACTTTTGAAATCTCTGTAGCAGCAGAAATAACCTCTGGTGTGTGGACAAATTTAGCATTCCCACTTTAGTAGTTGTTCCACTGAAATTCAAAGAAAACTCCTTGGATACCTGTGTATGACAACCCTGCAATTTCTCACAAAACTGTAGGAAACCTGCTCTTTTGAAGGCTTCCATTACTACTGGATCTTCATTGATCACTTTCATGTCTTCAGGTTCATATCTCAGACATTGTCCACCCTTGTGTATTTTTATTTTCTGTGCCATAGTTTCTCAAATAATTTCTCAGCCTCGCTTGATGAATTTGCAGGCTCGCTGGATAATGTTCAAAATAAACCTTTGAAGAAACTAACCACAAGTTTGTCTTAGTACAATAACTCTCCAGAGCTCAGATATTACGGAAGGAGGAATGAGAAATGAGAATGAATAAATTAGGAAAGGATTTGAAGTTTAAATGTCTTATCATGACTCAATGATGACTTATTCATTACCTAAACTGACCATGATGACTACAAATCTAGGCCTGTACCTTGATTTCATCACTCCATGACTCAAAAAGCATCTAACTTACCCTTTCCCAACGTTTTCTGATACCTAACAGCTCGACTGACAAGATAGACAGGAAACCATGCTTTTGTAGCGCCTCTAGTGTTAATTTGACTATTTTCGCTACGAAACTATCAGCATTTTCGTAGCGAAAAGTGACTTTTTACAGTGCATTGCGCTATGAAACTACGGTTTCTTGGCTAATTTGGCACTTTCGGTACAAAAACTTTGGAAAATGAAATGAATCAGAAAATGATGAATGATGTGACATGAAGGAGTTTGAACATGAGTGGGTTTAGACCTTAGGGTAAACTTAAACCATAAAAATTTAATATTTCCCTTGATCAAACTTAAAAAGGAATCCTACAACCTTATTTTGACCCATGAACCTATTTAACCTTGTCAAAATGATATTTGAATTTTTTGAGTGATAACACAAAGAATGGGACACATTGGAGAACAAGGACTTCAAGTTATGCAAAGCAATGGTATGGTCAAAATTTTTCTTGGTAACTCTTTGGAAGTCAATTTCTATGGACATTGTGTTTATGAGAAACTAAATTGTGTTAGGTTTCAATCTGGTGCTACAAGGGTAAAAGGAATTTTGGAGCTAATTCATAGTGATGTATTTGGGCAAATACTAGTGTAGCCACTAGGTGACTCCATATATTATGTATCCTTCATTGGTGGTTTATCTAGGATGACATGGTTATATTTCGTGAAGATGAAGTCAAAGGCATATGAGAAGTTTCAGGAGTTTAAATATCTTGTGGAGAACCAGGCAGATAAGAAGAGAATGGTGTTGATAACTAAAAATGGAGGTGAATTTTGTAGTAAATAATTTGAGAAGTTCTACAAACAACATGGGATAGTATGCCATACGACTACTCCAGACACTCCTTGGTATAATTGAGTTACAAAAATGATGAATAGGACATTGATGGGCAAGGCAAGAAGCATGGTCAAGAGTGTAAGATTGGCACAAGAGTTCTAGGTGGAGCTAGTCAACACTACATGTTACCTAGTGAACTGGTCTCCATCATCAGTGTTAGTTGATGAAACTCCATATGAAGTCTGCTTTGGTAAAAAACTATCATTAAAAAACCTCAAAGTCTTTGGTTGCGAGGCTTATGTCCATATCCGAAAGGAGAAGAGGAAAAAATTAGATAACAAGGCATTCAAGTGTATTCTCATTGGATAAAAGGATGGAAGAAAGGATATGAGTTGTGGGATATAGTGACAAGGAAGGTGATTTGTAGTTGAGATGTGATATTCAGGGAAGTTAAGTATACTTCCTAGAATAAAGAGATTACGTAAAATGAGAAAGGAAGCAAAAGTTGGTGTTCGTCTTGAGGTTAGAATAAAATGACTTAGATGAGTTGACTAAGTCAAATGAAGAAGTGGAAAGAAAAACTCCAATTTTGAGGAGGTTTGGTCGAGTAAAGAAGGAACCTAAAAAGTGTGCCTCAACCAAATTCCATTCTAATTTTGTATTTATGATATCGATGGTGAACATAGGAAAATTGAGGAGGTACTTTATTCAACAAAGGGTAAAATTTGGTCAAAAACCATGAGGGATGAAATGGTTCTTTGCACAAGAATGAGACATGGGATTTGGTCAAATTACATAATGGAAGGAACCTTGTTGGTTGCAAGTGAATGTTTAAGAAACAATTGAATACAATAGGTCAAGTTAAGAGGTAAAAGGATCAAATGGTGGCGAAAGGTTATTCCCAAGTCAAGGGAGTCAACTTTGGTGAAATATTTCCCCCTGTTACAAAATCAATTTCCATAAAGTATTGATGTGTCTAGTTGCAACATTTGATCTGGAAACATATCAAAAGGATGTAAAGACAACATTTCTACATGGTGATTTGGAAGAAAAATCTACATGAAACAACTTGAAGGAATTGTAGTAATGGGAAAAGAGAAGTTCGCCTATAAGCTAAAGAAGTCCCTTTATGGTCTAAAGTAATCACCCAAGCTGATGGGGTACCAAAATTTTGAAACATACATCTAAGGATTGGGATTTTTGAGAAACCAAGTTGATCATTGTGCATATCTCAAGTTGGAAGGAAAGTGTTTCATATATATAGAGTTTCCCATTGATTACATGTTATTGATAAAAAACAACATGGGTGCAATCAAGGAGGTGAAGATGCAACTATCCTCCAAATTTGACTTGAAGGATCTCAGTGCTACACATTTCATTCTTGGAATGGAGATTAGGAGAGATTGTGAATTTAGAAAACTTTGGCTAAATCAAATTTAGCACGTTAAAATAATTCTAAAGTGTTTCAACATGCAAGATTGTAAAATGGCAAGGTACCTATTCCTATTGGGGAAAGTTTAGCTGCTGAATAATTTCCAAAGACACGTGAAGAAATAGAGAACATGACCCACATTCCATATGGAAGTGTTGTAGGGAGTTTGTTGTATGAAATGGTTTGTACCTGAATGGAATGGGAGTATTAAGTAGACACATGCCAACACTTGGAAAATAACATTGGTATACTATAAAAAGAGTACTTAGGTATTTGCATGGCATGAGTGATCATATGATCTACTACCATGAAGAACCTAAGGATGAAAGTGAAGCAACTATACAAGGATTTGTCGATGGCAACTAGGATGGTGATCTAAAAAGAAAAAAATGGACTTGTTTAGTGAAGCTATTAGTTAGATAGGTAAGAGAAATTTAGTTGTGGCACTATCGACGCCAAAGGATAAATACATTGTAGCCATTCATGCAAGAAAGGAAGCAATATAGTTGTGGCAATTTTATTCAAAGATTGGGTTTGCTCAACATGTAATAAGGATAGGTTGTGACAATTAGAGTGCAATATTCTTGGAAAAGAACCTAACTTATCATTAAAAAAAAACATATTTATTTATAATACCATTTCATTAGAGACATGGCAGAAAGCAAGAAGGTGTTGTTGGTAAAAGTAGATAAGGAGAAGAATGTTGTAGATTTTCTAATAAATATGGTGGGTGTTGATAAATTCTCATTGTGTAGAGATAATTTGGGATTGGGATCCCTGGTTCACTAAAAGCGTCGTATTAAAACTTCATGAAAGGAAGACGACAATCAAGAGAATTTTGAGGTGTTGTAATATTTGCAGGTAATCTCTGTTGACACGAGTTCAACTAATCGATGGTCGGGTAAGGAACAATTTATTAGGAATAGCAAGTAGATCCTCAATTCGATGGGTCAACAGTCGAGTTGAGAGGTCAACAATCAATTTGGAAGAGTGGTTACCTTAGTAAAAATTTATGGGTAATCAACAATCGATGAAATTCGCTACTCGATTGAAGTAAACAAAGGGATCACAGTTGGGTGCATGCACATAGTTGACTTATACTAGTGGTCGACTAGTGGTTGAGAAAGAATCAACTACAATCAAGAAATGATTATGAATCTTGATATTCTTAGGATCTTAGTCAAGAATATTCAACAACCTATATTTTTTTGAGTTGTTTTGAACTAGGGTTATTTATGTCATTTAAATAAAGCATGATGTAAGGCTAATGAGAGATGATGAAGGATGATGGATGCATTAGCCTTAGGTGTGGAATAAGGTCAACATTCATTGTAACTGGTTGTATTATTCGATCAAGAATATAATAGTGGTGGAGCTCAAAGGTTAGTTGGTTTTCTCAATTTAAGGGTTTCTAGGGTAAAATCTATATGTGTTGTATAATTGTTTTATGGCATGCTATTGTTTAATTTCTAATTTTTAAGTTCTCTCGTGACATTTAAAATTTTATGTTAATTGAGATTCTAGCTTGGTTTATATGTCTATTTGACTTTGTATATAGTCGTTTTGTATCTAATGTGAAAATTAGTTGCCTTAAGCCCAAATTAGGAATAATGGCCTAGGGTAGAGAAGGAACCTAAGAACTTTAGGAGGCCACCACTTTTTTCTAGAAGTCAAAATTGAGCAAGAATACAATCTTTGGACAGTTATTGATAAGTAAAAATTTTCAGTGAGCTCATTCGTGACCTTAGATTAGTGTTTAAGAAGAAAATTTTTAAATATCCCACTTCCTCAGTGCTACTTAGGGGGTTGGGTATGTTACCTAATCAACTAAATAAATTCACCATTGATAAGTAAAACCACTATAACTTTGAATTGTGTGGAATATCTATCATTAGTCCCAATTTTGGTTTTTACCACTCCAAAGAGAACCAAGTATCTTTGACATTCTCAAATCATAAACACTTGCTCTGGTTGGAGAATCCAAACATTCACACACAATCCTATCTACAGTGATTGGCTTTGCTTTATTGATCTACATTTTTAATCATTACATATATGACTAGTTTGAGAGGAATGATTTGAGAGCTAGAGTTAATTCAAGTTTAGGAGGGATTAGGAGACAATGAATCATATGTTCTCTCTACCTATTATTATTGAGGAGGCTAAATAAAGGTCCTAGATGGTCTATTGTTGCTTCATTGATTATAGAAATACTTTGACATTGTTCTTGTACACTTACTCATTAAGCATCTAATTTGTGCCCTTGGAGTACCTAACCTTATTATCCCTACAATGATGCAACTCTATGAAACAATAGTGGGTTTGTTCTACACATCCACAAGTTTCCAAGGATATCAATAGTACTATTGGTGCCAAACAAAGGTATCCCCTCTCCCCACCCTCTTTCGGGTTTACATTGGTGAGATTGAACAATAAATCAATGGTTTTATTCAAGTTGAGGATGGTTACCTACTTCATCATATATAGTTTCACTCCTTTTATTTGTAGAGGATGTGTTTTTTTTGGCCTCCACTCTATAAGGTTTATAGAGGCACACTTGATGTTTTAGAATAGTTTTGTGACCTTTAGAAGCTAATAATTAATCTTAGGAAAACAAAGATCATGATCTTCCATACAAGAAAATGGCCTTCACGAAGTATTGTTTCTCCTTTTGTGGGAAACCAATTGACGTTACCACATGATCATATACTTACTTAGGTATGCAATTTATGAGTCTTGTCTTTAGTAAGAAAATCACATCCAAACCACCTATGTGAAAAGGATATGCTTTCTTAACCATGCTTGAGAGACAACACTTCCAACTTCATTTCAAGATAATCCATCCAAAATGAAGCACTTTGTTCCACTCACTAATTCTTTTGTCTTATATAATTCCAAGATTTGTGGTGTTAGCATTGGTCATACATGGTATTTTCACATCAAGAGGGTCTAGAACATCATGTTTCAATCTCTTATTTGATGCAAAAGGATTATTTCTTGGTGCATTGTACATAAAAGTTTTGGTGTCTCTTTCATCCTGAAACTTCCTTTGGGCATATCGTCTACCTTCGCAGAGTGCGACAAATGGAAAACTCCTCCTAGTAGCATGATAAATACCCTTTTTTCATGTTTTCTTCTTCTAAGAGACTTACATCCTTAGACTAATTTAAGTGGAAAAATTGTTGGTTTTTTGAGCCATGCCATTCTTGTAATTGGTGGGAATTTCAATTGATTACCTTCATCACCACTCAATCTCCCTTGGTACCCCTTTCCACCTCCTCCCCATTGTCGATGAAGAACTTAATTCTATGATTAGGAGAGATATTTATAGGAGCTTTATCTAAGTCTTCAAGACCAAATAGCTTAGGATTTTTAACCCAAAGTCGTGCTTTTACTTTGAGTATTTCCTCTATATCTCCAATGGTCTCCTTTTTTAGTTAAACTACCTTCACTTTCACTTATTGCATGGGCATTGATTTACTCTCAACTGTTAGGAATTTACCGCAAACATAAAATATTTACCGAGAGAAATAATAAGCATGAAATAGAAGCAACAACAAAACATAAACATAAACATAGATGTTTAACCGGGAAAACCCCAAATCTGGGGAAAAACCCATCCTAATGAAATTTCATTAAACATTGGCCAAAACCCTGGCCAATCCAGCCAAGTGAGCCTTCACCGCTCACCTCCAGGCCTTGCCTTACAATGAAGTATTCCCAGCCTTTTATAGGCTCCATTACATGGAATACCATGGGCCAAAACCATGGGTGCACAAAACCATGTGCCCCAAAACCACTACTATTTACCCTAGTAAACTTTGACTCTATCCCGAGTCATGTTTACCTAACAATTCCCCCCTTAAACTTGACTTGGGGATTATTGACTAAATCCAGCCAAACCTGCTAGATGAGACAACCCCGCTCACTCTAGCTCTTCCCCCCTCCAAATTTTTACCCAAGGTAATTGTTAACTTGACATCCCCCCTATCACCTAGGTCTAACCCAGACTTTACCAGTGATTACCCAGGGGTACGCATGCCATACCAGGTCTTACAGCAGTATGCCCATTTACATGTAAAACATTAACTCCATTATAATAATTTTTTTTTGTTTCATTGTTGCTGTTCTTTGTATGACCAT
Source organism: Pinus albicaulis (assembly GCA_034641835.2). Lineage (NCBI taxonomy): Eukaryota > Viridiplantae > Streptophyta > Pinopsida > Pinales > Pinaceae > Pinus > Pinus albicaulis. The sequence goes on from CM076582.1 coordinate 487,348,838, forward strand.
TCTCTACATTCATACATGATGTCCTCTCCAAAGAGGACATCATGGTTGTACATCAATCTGCCGAATGACATCAATGTCCATATAAAAAGAATCCATCTACCGGATTACATGGGTCACCAGCCTCTGTAACCGCCAGTCCTCTAGGAATTCTCTTCAGATACATGGTTCATCAATATTTTTTTTTTTAATTAATTCACCTGCAAATATCCTCTCTCGTTATTCAAAACATTTGATTGACACATTCTATCAAACACTTTGCATGTAACCAATCCCCATAGTTTCTTACTCTACATTATTCCATGGCAGCTACAACACCAATCTGGGACTTTCTATGTCTCGATCTTTATTCCAATCCCAATTACGTTTCCACATTGCTGTTATGATTACGTGATTCACAGTGAATCATGAGGCCACCTCTTGGGCCACGATAAATGTGCCATATGGCTGGTATCTAATCAGGGCCGCCTCTGTCATGCCACCACACCCCAATGCAGGAATTTGCGACTCTTTCATTATCTTTTCATAGTTTGCCGCGAATTTCATGAGTGATGCCACGAAAATTTTGGATACTGATACACATCTTCATACTTTAAGCAACTAGTTGCGGCTCATCATCTCCACTATAGCCGAAAAATGACAACATCTGTTACAGTGTTATCATTGCCCATGAGACTTATGCATATGCCGCTGAATTTGTTCTTTGTGTTGACCTCTTTCTCCATGTCGAAGGTTTTCTTCCGTCAGTGTTCTTGATTTCCTTGGGAGTTAACGACGTCCAACCCTTATGCGTGGCCTCCTTAAGAACCCCATACAGAAACACATCCTGCGAATCGTTTTCATCCAACGAAAGCTTCCCCCACTTGCAGGAAAGGCAACATCTGATGGACGCCGGACAACTAGCGGTGACAAAATTCCTTGAATCCACACCCCAGCTAGTCGAATGCCTCTCCCACTCGAAGCATTCCCTCCGCGGAATGGTGATGGAGAGCACCGGACGGAGAAACCTGGTGCTACCGCCACCGCCACCACCACATGGCTGATTCTCCGACAACATCAGCCTTTTTCAGAGAAATACCATGCTCCTTTTAAATCCGCAGGTGTATTTTGTGAACAACACTGAATCGTGACAGATCTATAAATAGAAAGTCACCCTTTTTAGTGAACTCAATTCTACGCTTTTCAAACACCACTAGTGACCCTTTTCAACATCAGATCTGATAGGATACGCCTCCTTCACATGTAGAACTAGATCTTCAAACATCATATCTGACCGATTTAAACAAATTTTGCACAATATTCAGCTTCTTTGCACCGGTGGTTTCACTATGCAGCAACAAAAATATCACATCCATCAGCTAGGAATGTCATTTAATTATCTGAATCCAAAGCCACCTCCAGAATTCGCCTCCAGAATGATTAATCTATTTCATATGGCCATGACTGTGAAACCTTTTCTAGGATCGGTTTCCAAACTCTGCGCTAATCTCTCTTTGCATCAGGCCAATACGAAACCTTAGCTTTAGAAGTATCTGTCTAAAACCAAACATGGCTCCGATACCAGTTGTTAGGAATTTACCGCAAACATAAAATATTTACCGAGAGCAATAATAAGCATGAAATAGAACCAGCAACAAAACATAAATATAAACACAGATGTTTAACCGGGAAAACCCCAAATCCGGGGAAAAACCCATCCTAATGAAATTTCATTAAACATTGGCCGAAACCCTGGCCAATCCGACCAAGTGAGCCTTCACCGCTCACCTCCAGGCCTTGCCTTACAATGAAGTATTCCCAGCCTTTTATAGGCTCCATTACATGCAATACCATCGGCCAAAACCATGGGTGCACAAAACCATGTGCCCCAAAACCACTACTATTTACCCTAGTCAACTTTGACTCTATCTCGAGTCATGTTTACCTAAAATCAACTAGCTTCAAATATGCATACAATTGTTGAGGGTTGAGGTAGATTACCACATCCCTAGGGAGGAATGGATCCATAAACTTTACTTATTCAATGACGTGGAGTCAAAAGAGAATTATATCTTTAGTTTTCTAGTTTATTATGAGATTAAAAGGAGGCGTCATTGTCTCTATAGGGAATCTAGCAAATCTTATCGACCTTCTTCAAGTAGCATAACCAAAGGTTCCTTGTCTTGTATATTAGAGGACCGTAATTCTTAAGTAATGTGACATTACTCCAGAGTTTTTGTGATAGTTACACATATTACCTTCTTCTGTCACTTGGTCTAGGATAATGGTGGGGTAAAGCATCTTGAAGATGCCACTTGGTTGGACAACATTAGGCACATCCAAAACTATTCATTGGCCTACACTACTTGGGCACCAAATTGTGCACAACAAGGACTCCATAGGAGGACTAAACTTATTTGGGAGAGTCATCACTACAAGGCCCCTACTTAGAGATGTATTCCTAGATTCTTATCTACTATTAGTGGTTACTTACCTTAGATGTTGATGCTCCCCCTTCTTCTTCAAAATCTAGCTTCACCAACAAAATGGGTGTTTGATGTTGAACAACGTTACTCCTCAAAACCATAGCCCTAAACAACTAGTAGATGCCATTACTTAGAAGGCACGTGGTGTTGATATCTATAATTTAAATCGCAAATAAGACTCTGCCCCCTTCCTAGGGGTTGTGACAACTTATTCTCATGATTATGCATCCTTGTTAGCTCTACTAGAACTTACAAGGTTCACCTTCTATAACCTATTTGTATGCTCCATATCATCTCATGTTGGTATATTATACTTCTTTTTATCTCCTTTTATGATCTAGGTGGATATCGGTGGTCGCCCACCTATTCTATTTGGACCCGCGACATCAATTCTTGCAGCTTTTCACTTCCACCAACTTACTATTTTTAGTAGGTTTTTGGGTCCTACACGCCCGAAGCCATTTTGGGGAATTAATGATCCAGGTGGATATTGGTGGCCACCCACCTATTCCATTTGAACCCCCGCCATCAGTTCTTTTTGTTTTCAAGTTTCAACACAACTTACTATTTTTAGTAGTTTTTCAAGTCCTGAACTTCCGGAGCCGTTTTGAGGCCCTAAACGACGTTTTTGGGCATCGTTTTTTTGACGAATATGATTTTGTTCCAAAATTGATATTTGTGGCAAAATTTCTAGTCCTCAGATAGATCTTCCTAACGATGTATCATACACGTCAAACAGAGATCGTATGCCGAAGTTATGTCCTCAAGAAGTTGAAACACCAATTTACCTAAACGTGGCCCATGGTTTTGGCGCTTCATCTCCTAGGGTTAGGGTTTTGGACGTTTAGATTTCAGGGGCTGGTAGCCATCACATCTCTTCCCAAGGATATGCTGCCAGTACCCTAGCTCATCTATTTACTTTATTTCTGTAATAGGCCTTCGAGCCTCAATGTAACACAATTCAGAGGCCTGCGTACGCCACATCTCTTCTCAGAGATACGTTGTCAGCGCCCTATCTTGCTTCCATTATGTTTGTAAGCTTATTTCAGTCATTATTTTATTAATAAAATGAATCATTATTTCCGCTGCATCTCTGTGTTTATGATTATATATGTATTCTATTGCGTTCTTGCATAAAATTCAAATCAATGGTATCCAAGCGGGTTTGCTCTTTCTCTGCTTTTCTTTGCATGTCCCCAATGCGGTTAGGGTATAAGGAGTTCAAGCTCGATCTAGTTTTGCCCTTCCAAGATTAGCCTCGCGAACCCCAACGACCCCCATGGCGGAAGGAAAGAAAGACGAGGGAGCAAAAGGTCCTATCAAAATCTTGCTCGAGGAGGCCCTCGAGAAACAAAGGAACACGATGATGGATAAATTTTCCCAGATCCTTCAACGGTTTCCAACCAGCGGCACATCTACATCCAGCACGTCTGCTAACAGGTCCGCGACATCCTGGACAAATCCAATACCAAGTTCAGCAGAATTTCCTCCCCCATGGAGAAACTTAACGCAATGGAGACCATTACTTCATAAGGAGGGAGGATTGATCCAGGTGGATATCGGTGGTCACCCACCTATTCCATTTGGACCCGCGACATCAATTCTTGCAGCTTTTCACTTCCACCAGCTTACTATTTTTAGCAAGTTTTCAGGTCTTGCACGCCCGAAGCCATTTTGGGGCATTAATGATCCAGGTGGATATTGGTGGCCGCCCACCTATTCCATTTGAACCCTCGCCATCAGTTCTTTCTGTTTTCAAGTTTCAACACAACTTACTATTTTTAGCAGTTTTTCAGGTCCTGAACTTCCAGAGCCGTTTTGAGGCCTTAAACGAAGTTTTTGGGCATCGTTTGTTTAGCGAATATGATTCCCTTCTGGAATTGATATTTGCGACAACAGTTGTCCTCGGATAGATATTTATAACGATGTATCATACACGTCAAACAGAGATCGTATGCCGAAGTTACGTCCCCGGGAAGTTGAAACAATAATTTACCCAAACGGGGCCCACAGTTTTGGCGCTTCATCTCCTAGGGTTAGGGTTTTGGATGTTTAGAGTTCAGGGGCTGGTAGCCATCACATCTCTTCCCAAGGATATGCTGCCAGTACCCTAGCTCATCTATTTCCATTATGTCTGTAATAGGCCTTCGAGCCTCAATGTAACACAGTTCAGAGGCCTGCATATGCCAGATCTCTTCTTAGAGATACGCTGCTAGTGCCCTAGCTTGCTTCCATTATGTTTGTAAGCTTATTTAAGTCATTCTTTTATTAATAAAATGAAGCATTATTTTAGCTGCATCTCTGTGTTTATGGTTATATCTATATTCTATTGTGTTCCTACATAAAATTCGGATCATTTTAGGGGATGATTCATGCACTCCCCCTTTTATTGTTGGCTATTAATGCTTATTGTAGTTTTTAGTCCTTTCACCTATTTTAGGCTTTTTTGATATTTATATACTTCTTTTTATCTCCTTTTAGGGGTTGATTCATGCATTTCCCTTTTATTCTTGATTATTACTACTTATTGTAATTTTTAGTCCTTTCACTTATTTTAGGCTTTTGTTGATATTTATATAGATTTCAATTTTATTTTATTTTTCAGTATCCTCTAAGTTGAGGTATATATGGTAGCCAACATATGGGGTCAAGATTCTAAATATGATAGGGTGTCTTTTCATCAACATTCTTCTAACAACAACATGGTTGCACATTGTGAGTGACAATTTCATGACATTTTCTATCCTAACCCTTTAAATAACAATTTATCAAATCAATATCATGATGCATCCACATATTTTAAGAACATAGTGCCATTGATGCAAATTGGAATTGACTCTATTTATCATGTTGGTCCACCTAATTTCTCTCTTTGAATTGCATATAGCCCTTGGGACCTAATCCATGTCTTGAACTATTGCCAATATATACATTCTTGATGCCTAAGGGATTTTGAATTCAGAGCCAACAATGGCAATAGATTCTATTGTCACCTATGAATTGGGATCCTAACCAGTACCACATTGAAGGGAATGGTTGATTGATGCCAAAATTTCATAATCCCTTTCTTGGCATGTTCATGCATTGAGGTTGTCTAGGGAGGCAGAGGAATTGCTGGGAGAGTCAAAAGTGAATGGAATATGGGAAAAAAATAATTTAAGAAATCTTACAATAGCAGTGTAGCAGCAGTGTTCGAATCATGTTTTTGATGGTGGAAATGGATTAGTACCATCAAAAACCTCTAGACACTCAAAAATTTGATAACTATAACCTGAATTTACAAAAATACTTACCGAATTTTATTGAAATCTTGCCAAAATTTCAGAACATAAATGCTGGCTAGTTAGACTACGGCATTGATGCATGTTCTTCCTCCAACTCGTGCCACCCAAGGTAGTAGGTTACCGAGGCTAGTAGCGCAAAGAAGGTATGCAAATTGAGCGCGGTACTGTTAAAAATATGTGAAAGGGTTGGCCCGCGACTTTATTTCTAGTTTTTTGTTCTACTTCCTGTAGCAACTCCATGTGCTTCTTCTAGTTCAGCTTCTTGTTTCAAATCGTATGTGGCTCCCTGTGCTAGCACGTTACAAAACATACCACTATCACCCACTATTTTTGCTTGCCTTAATGGATTATAAGACGAGAGATTCCTAGTGTTTATCATATTGAAGGACCTTTTGAAAAAATCATCTCTGAAAAGTGTGCCCTAGCGGTCTTGCCACTGAGCAAGTCAAGTCTAAAATGAGCGCTAAAAACTGTGCCCTAGCTGTCTTTGCTAGTTAAAGACCAATGTTTAGAAACGAGGATCGGATTTTGAAAGTGATCCCTGGCTGACAACTACCCTAGCTCTTGAACGTGAGGCCTGATTCTCTAAAAAATTATACCCTAGCAGCTAGCTGGTGAAGATAAGGCTGAAAATTAGTGCAATTTTCTACCATAGCTGCCCTCAAATCAGCTCAGAAAAAGTATAAAATGTGCCCTAGTAGTTATTGTTGTTGTTGAAAATCGGTAGTAGGTGTTCTCTGGAAAAGGTATGTTGGTTGTAGTCTTGTCCTAGCTACGTGTCAGAGGTAGTGATGCAGGGGCATCCGGATAGATTTGAATTAAGTCGAATCTGAAGCTGGGTATGCGAACGACCAGGCAAAATTGTTGAAACCGATGCTAAAATTTTATGTAACTGATTAATAATTAGATCTGCCATGTGTGCGGTTGAGGAGATGAAGAGTTTTTGAGCGATTTAGGAGAGATTGTGGATCTCAAACGATTCAAGATCTTTTGTATTTTCTACAAGAGCGAATCTGTAATGTGTGAGCATTAGGGGAATTTTGAGGTCTAAAATGGGCTTCCTAAGGAAATAATAAAATAATAGCTAAATTAATAAAATAATATTTATGAATTTTCAATTCACTTTTGCACCACAATCTATGTAACCATAGTTAAATTCAAGTCAAAAGTTATACCAAAATAAAATTAATAAAAAAATTGTATTGATGTGACTATAAATAAGAATGAGTTTTTAAAGAAAAATTCATTATCATTGAACAACTAATGCATTTGTCCTTTGCACTTAAATAACTTAAAATAAAATATAAATATAAATTTATAAATTCTTAATTATATTATATGTTATTAATTAAATTTAGATTACTTAAATTGTATAATAACATGTAATTAATATACTATATAAAAATAAAATAATATAATATAATATAATAAATGTATAGGGATATGCATTGTTTCTTTCAAGAAATATGAAATGACAATAATATATTTGTATTCAAAAAGTGTGAAGTGACATTTATTATGAGTACTTTACTTTGACTTTAAAAGTACTTAGAGCACTACCATGGTTAACCATGAGTTTTTATCCACCATTGAGAATGTGACAAGTAAGTACCTTTAACTCAAGCAATGCCACCTCAACCATTAGGGATGATGTCATCCTCTAAAATGTGATTGGTTCTCATAAAGTGAATTTTGATTGTAAATTTTCCTTAGGAGGCCCATTTTAGACCTCAAAATTCCCCTAATGGGAGACAGAGCAGAAACGCAATGTAATCGATGAGAAACTCTGTTTAAGGCTGAAATGTCCTTATTGTGTAAGTGATTTTTGTATATAATTGAGATATGTGGATTTATGTGCATCTGCGTGTATTGATTTGTGTTCATTTACAGTTTATGTTTCCGAATGCATTTGGATGCTCTCTGTGTTTAATTTGAATGCGTATTAAGCCCGTGTGAAGGGTTCAACAGGAGTCGATGAGTGTTTGTTCCTTTTGATGAAGAACGCATGCAATATTTAGATCTTGAACATGTTTAAATCTTGTATCGGGACTTTGTTTGCTCAAATCTATGTCGGGTAAGATCGATCCATAGCACTTACGCAGAGAAAACGAGCTCTGTTTTTATATTTAACCGTGAAGGAATGTGCGATTATTTATAATCGCATTATCATAATTACCTTGAAATCAAGCCTGATATGATAGTGGAACGCATAATATATGCAAACACTGGAGAATGAGACCAAAGGGTCAAAGATTGCCTGTACGCTGGGTTTGTTCAACTCTTAAGTGAATGCCATGTTGTGGCGCTATTTGACCAGTCAAAGGAGCGAAATGTAATTAACCGGAGGACAAATCTTCAAAATGAGGATTCGATGAATTGCTTCGGAAGTTTTATAACCAAAGTAATGTTAAGGGATCAAGAGAAGAATGGCAGGTGGTTCAATTGCATTGAAGTGGCGCGGTAGAGTGGGCCTATAACCCACAGGTCCCAAAATCAAAGTATCGGTTTTATGAGTCTGCAATTTGATATTGTTTGAGTTTGTAGGTTCATTTTGAAAAATGAAAGGCGAACCTACTTGTAGTGGGGTTCGCTTTTCATCAAGTGGTATCAGAGCAGGAAAATGATTTCCTACGGAGGAGGAAGTTCGCGTACAGAGGAAGAAGAGGTATAGTTTTGTGAAGTTTTGTTAAGCTTGTGATTTTATGTTTTGTGAAGGTAGCAGCAGAGGAAGGTGAGAAGATTGCAGCAGCCTAGAGCAGGAGTGCTCAAATGGTTCCACAGGAGCGAACCAGAGAGATGCCAAACGCCGGAGCTCAGAAGAGAAGCTTGGTGAGGTATCTGGTAGCAGGGAGGACTTGCTATTGCAGAGGTTTTTTTGTAGCTCACAGAGGACAATTCCGCAAAGGATGCGGGTGAGAATTGTTTAGGAGATGTTGCTACAGGAAAATCACAAGGAGCAGTTTCACAGATGACGTGGGTAGAACTGCTGATAGTTGTAGAAGACATATGACTAGGAGGTCATAAATTTTTGTGCCTCGGGAGTCTGATGCAGGGGCATCTGGAAAAATTTGAATTAAGTCGAATCTGAAGCTGGGTATGCGAACGGCTAGGTGAAATTGTTGAAATCGATGCTGAAATTTTATGTAACTGATTAATAATTAGATCTGCCATGTGTGCGGTTGAGGAGATGAAGAGTTTCTGAGCGATTCAGGAGAGATTGTGGATCTCAAACGATTCAGGATCTTTTGTATTTTCTATAAGAGCGAATCTGTAATGTGTGAGGAGACAGAGCAGAAACACAATGTAATTGATGAGAAACTCTGTTTAAGGCTGAAATGCCTTATTGTGTAAGTTATTTTTGTATATAATTGAGATATGTGGATTTATGTGCATCTGCGTGTATCGATTTGTGTTCATTTACAGTTTATGTTTCTAAATGCATTTGGATGCTCTCTCTGTTTAATTTGAATGTGTATTAAGCCCGTGTGAAGGGTTCAAAAGGAGTCAATGAGTGTTTGTTCCTTTTGATGAATAACACACACAATATTTAAATCTTGAACATGTTTAAATCTTGTATCGGGACTCTGTTTTCTCAAATCGATGTTGGGTAAGATCGATCCATAACACTTACGCAGAGAAAATGAGCTCTGTTTTGATATTTAATCGTGAAGGAATGTGCGATTATTTATAATTGCATTATCATAATTACCTTGAAATCAAGCCTAATATGATAGTGGAACGCAGAATATATGCAAACACTAGAGAATGATACCAAAGGGTCAAATATTGCCTATACGCTGGGTCTGTTCAACTCTTAAGCGAATGCCATGTTGTGGCGCTGTTTGACTAGTCAAAGGAGCGAAACGTAATTAACTGGAGGATGAATCTTTAAAATGAGGATTTGATGAATTTCTTCGAAAGTTTTATAACCAAAGTAATGTTAAGGGATCAAAAGAAGAATGGCAGGTGGTTCAATTGCATTGAAGTGGCGTGGTAGAGTGGGCCTATAACCCACAGGTCCCAGAATCGAAGTATTGGTTTTATGAGTCTGCAATTTGATATAGTTTGAGTTTGAAGGTTCATTTTGAAAAATGAAAGGTGAACCTGCTTGTAGTGAGATTCGCTTTTCATCAGGTAGTTTCCCAATGTTAAAATAAATGTGCATAAACAACTCCAACCCACCAAAAATTCAGCTCAAACAACGAGCTCAAATGGCCACTTTTGGCTTTTAATAAAGGGTGAATGGTTAGCCAAGCCAGACCTTTGAATGGGCTAGGTCTTACCAAATTTCAACCCAATCAAGTTTTTAGGTTACGTCGGGTCAGACCACCAACCTCGATTTATGCCAGTCGATTCTTATGATTATGGTGCTAACAAGGCCGTAGTCTAACTAGACTTCTTTTTCGCCTTGAAAATCATGGAAATTTCGGTAAGATTTTAATAAAATCTGGCAGGAATTTTTGTAAATTGATGTTATAACTATCAAAATTTAATATTTTGGGTGCCCTAGAAGTTTTTGATGGTGCTGAATTCATTTCCACCATCAAAGTCATGATTCAAACATTGTTACTGTAATATTTATTAAATTTTTTTTTCCCGGATTCCGACCAATTTTGGCCGTCCAACAATTCGTTCGTCTCGTTAAACAACTCCACTAACAATTATTCATTTTTATCGTGTTCAATGCCTTGTAGTTTTTGCATTTACGCCATTCGCCTCCCTCTCGGAATAGCAAGTGCAAAAGAACCACACTGAGAAACATCAGGGTAGATCTTACTCCTTGGTAGAAGTTGCTTAATCTGTCTTTTAATTTTTTCACTCTCAATGACACTAGTTCTGGAAGATGGTTGATTTGGTAGAAAATATCCAAGAAGAAGCTCAATAGAATGTTGATTTGCCCACATTGGAAAAAATCCTCTAGAATCCTCAAAAAATCTGCATATGCATCTGGTGTGTGGTCTAGTAGCAAGCAATGAGGTGATTGATCTTGAGTTCGTGTAAGTAATTGAGTTCAAACAACCCCCCATATTTGGGTTCAAACACCAGCCCCCCTGCATTGAGTGCAACTGAGGCCAAATGCCCCTCATAGTATGGCAGCTTAGCCAAAGAACCACTGTGAATTACTATAAGTAGCATTTCTAAAAATAGAGAGAAAAACTTACATAGCAAGAAGAGGTGAGTTCTTCACATTGTCTCTTTCGAATTTTCAAACCAAAAAAAACACCATAAGCATATCAAAATTTACCTTCTTAACAATTGTTCTTCCAAAAAAGTTTTCATCTAGAAGAAGAAACTTAAAGATCGGAAGAGGAAGTCAAGTTATATACCATGCCAACAAATTGCCCTTCTGTCATATTGGTATGGTTTACCAAGGAGAAGGTAAAGGCTCAAGCAATCAATAGTAGTCACATCACAGTTCATTGTTTTGCTTGACAAAAAAATTAATAGAACATCTACGAGTAACAAAAGTAGGCTGTCCTGCTTCTTTGAACCATCCAAGATTATATGGATTGGGATATGTCATTTTTGGAAGTTGAAGCTCATCCACTTGCTGCTAAGAAATCAGATTATTCTGACTTCCATTGTCAACAACCATCTTAGCTATTTTTTTCTTGATGTAACAATTGTTGGTGGAGCAATCTTTGGTCACAAGGACCATATTGGGATTCACAGATAAGGTTGTTGGCATCAACCTCACCATTTTATTGTTGTAGTTCAGAAAATGGATCTTCATCCTTGCTAACCTCCAATGTGTAACACTCATTAGTAAATGCCCATACCTCTTATTTTATATGCGGTACTTCTTCTGCCATTACCTAGATAAGGTGTTGAACCTTTCGTTTCTCCATTGTTAGAAGGCTAAGAATAAGAAATAAAAAAGAAATTGACTGTGGATTAGAAACCTTTTGTGTTTGTTGTTGAGAGGGCAGAGTCTGCTTAGAAGATGCTTTCTACAACTTGGACACTAACTTCAGTGCAAATTGGAAAGCTGGCTAATTGAGGTGATGCTCAGAAACTCTACTCCTTCCATACATGCATGAAACTAAACATACACTTGTCAATTGGGATTTAGCGTGGGTGGTTGAGAGGACAAGTTCTTATCCTCACCATCCAAGTTCAAATATTGCTTGTGACATGTTTTCTCTTGTGGGCTGATTGGAGCTAGCGAGGTATGAGAAATATCGCTATCACTTTAATGCTTGATGGGAAGCATCCCTTGGCTTTCCCTGCATGTTTTCCCTGAGAAAACAAAAACCAAAAAGTCCACCAATGAACTTAGATGGAGGGTTTCATAATTCATTATCGGCCTTGACCTCAAGCTTCATAGATAGTTTGTTGAAATTGTCAATGAGTAGCGTGATAGTATTTTCTGACTGTTGCCAAGAGGATAAACCCGCTTCCAAGTTGTTCCACTCACAATGTGATATCTGGATAATTAGAGACAGCAAACATCTAATTGTAGAGTGCCACCAATTAAGGGCTTCATCCTCTATATGAACTTCAGAAACTACGAGCCTCTAATCATGAAATAGAATTGTTGAATTCTTTAATACATTCCATTGTTGATGGAATGGAAAACATCAGCAAAGACACTCTTTTTCACATGCAAAGCTATCTACATAATGCACAAGAAAAGATAGATTTTTTGCATCTTGAGTCTCAACTTTAGCAAGATGAGTTACAACAGCATAAGCATCATGATACCCATCAACAACGAGCAAATGGTCAAGTCAATAACATTGAGGTTGACTCCCATCATGTTCCTTGTACAAGAGCAGATTTGCATGCAGAAGCAAACATCCAGCCGGCACTTCCCAAGCCCATCATCAAACCTTAGGAAGAGCTTGTCCATAACAAGCACAAAACAGGTCTTGGATATGACAAGGAGTTGTCCTTCATATTCCGGACTACTCCAAGCCCATAAAATTTCAGAGTGCTGTATTTTTTTATGACAGTTCACCTTCAGCTGTTCCAGATCCTGCTCCTCTTCCAAAGCAAAAACAACAGATTGAAAAATGCCAACACTGTGATTGAATTGGCCATATGAAAGATAACTGTTTCGACCTTCACCCATGCAAGCACTGTGGTCGGCACACCCATTCTTCACACAGATGCTTCAGAAACAAGCCTCTTGCAAGAACAAAGATTCATCTTGGATGGATCACTTCTTGGCAATGGGAATCAACAACCAAGAAGATGTTTAAGTCATATGTCAGAACTTGTTCAAGAGTATTGAACAATCTTGCAGTTGAGTTTTCGCCATCATCTCACCTTGTATCTGACAGGGGGGAAAATGATGGTCATTTACAAGCTTCAAAGCCACATCAAGCGAGCCTGAGCCATAACCTGTCATTCCAGATTCAGAGTTGTAGCAAGAGACACAAAAGTTAAAGCGAGCCTGAGCCACAACTTGTCATTCTAGATTCAGAGTTGTAGCCAGAGACACAACAGTTCAAGCGAGCCTGAGCCACAACCTGTCATTTCAAAATCAAAGTTGTAGCCAGAAACACAGATGCCCATGAGCATGATTTTGCTTGGTGGTCATCCTTAAACCATCTATGTGAGGTTGATATTCTTCCTCTTCAAATAATTCAGGACACTTCCTCTAGCAGAAGACTTTAGCTTCTTGCCAGTTTTGGTAGAGTTCTAGGAAATGCATCAAGCATTCCAGAGTTGGTGGTCATCCTTAAACCATCGCAGGTTGTAGATATCCCTTCTTCTAGGTTGAAGGTCTCCCTCTTCAAAATATGAGGAGCACTTCTTTTAGCAGAAGACCTCAGCTTCTTGCCAGATTTGGAAGATGTCCGGGAACTACACTAAGCGTTCTAGTGTTGGTGGTCATCCTTAAACCACCTCTTTATGCCAACATTTCAGAGAGCTCATTCAGCCTAAGTGCTGCCATGCATACTTTGTAGATTTGTATTATAACTCTCTTCTTGGACTCACACATACCCCTTCGGATTAAGGGGGGAAATGTTGGACACCTAATCCTCTATAGGAAAATGTTGGACAGTCAAAGAGGAGTCCACGTGACCTTGGAATGTGGAATCCAAGAGTCATGCCAATGTAATATAAATGCACATCTATGGTTAATATAATGATATCTCATGCTTATATTTTCAATTGTTATGTATTCTTTCCTATTTGTGTGTGTTTACCATGGCTGATTTCAACATTGCTTATGGTTGAAACATGGAAAGCAATGAACACGAGAAAAAAATAAGCAATCTCACACAAGCACGGTTTACTCATGAGGTGTAGTCTAGTTGGTTTTTGTGGGATTTAATCCTCATTAGGTTCAAACTTCATGGGAAGGGTTGAGAATGAAAGCCACTTATGGGGAATTAAAATATTCCAAGGGATGTCCAAGCTCAATCAAACTTCACAAAATCCTGCTGATAGCATCTCAAACCAAAAAAATATAACAAAACCAAAAGAAAAGAAAAAAATCAAAAGAAAAAACCTGCAAAAACAAAAGGAAAAACTCTATAATACAATATTGACATCCACTTCCCCATATTATGAGTTCTAATCAAATGTATTTTATATATTACCCTTATCAAAGACAACCTTGAGAAAAAGAAACCTTTTGGTTGGTTCAACCTAGCCTATTCAAGACATCCCTATGCTGTAATAATTTTGGGATGAAATGTCCTTCGATAAATCACATTTACCAATGCCAAACAATTCAGGCAGGATGTCTTTTACAAGTAGCAAGAGCTTTAGCTAGCACTACATAAGACACACTAAACAAAGTGATAAGCTTCCAACCGTTGATTATGTCCTTTCTCTCTTTACGAATTAGCTTAATAAGGTCTACAATGATTCACTCCCACTATGTAGCATGTGTCCAAAGCCTGTTGAGAAATTCAGAAAAGATCATTGCCAATCATAGCCCAAATAGCAAGGTAAAATTCACAAGGCAATCCAGCCAGTCTGGTGATTTACCCTGAGTCATGTCTCACTAATGAACTGTGTACTAGTAAGACAGTCAGCTCCACAACCACCAAAAGAAAAATGGCTTTGAAAATGTGCATAAAGTGTCTTTTATTTTACTCTAAGCATCACTCAAACTCCCATCTGGGTCCTTAAGTAGGAAAAATCCTTTCAAAGGCCTACTTCCATTTTGAATAATGAAAGTAAAATTTTGTAGTTTTGTGTCCCTCCTTATCGCAATTTATCAAAGATCTCATCTTAATCCCAGTGCCTTTGAATTCTTTAAAATTACAAATTGATGATTAACATCCCAAACACAAGTTTGTTTCGAGGTATCCAACAAATCTTCTTCCCATTTCTTTTGGGGATGACTAAGTTGTTGCCTAAGTTGCCACTCCTTGGCTCTAGTCTTCGGTGAATTCACTCATCCTCAAACCCAGAGAAACTTGTTTGTCTTTTGAACAACAACTTTCACCATAAAATCTAGCATGAGTTTCCAGTTGGACAAAGGAAAATATTCCGCACCAGTGAAATATGTAGGAATTTACAGGGTAAGTTCTGTAGATCAAGAATCAAAGGTCACCACTCACAAACAAATCACAAATCAGTACACTAGTATAATCATGTGGTTAAAACCCTTAAAGAGGGAAACAGTCCACGCCCTGAGCCAACGCGACCACTTCAGAGAATTTATTAATATAAAAGAAAAGTTACATATGTTTCTCTCATAAACGGTTGTTGGACAAATGACCCTCCATGCTCTTTAAATAGAGATAATGGACCAATCGGGTGTTAAGCCACAGATCAAGTGCCGTTAATACCGAGGTGAGAGATAACCATCGGATCACTACAAATCGTGACTGTCGGATTATAAGTTACAAATGTACATGGTAAAGAAACACACTTTACCTAACTCTACACTAGACTAAGTTATTCTTAACTATTTCCTATGTGTCAGAATATCCTAACATCCCCCCTTAAGAAAAACTTGGGATAGGATTGAAATATTTACAAAGGTGACACAAAATGAGCCTATTTCCTATGTGTCGAAATATCCTAACATCACCCCTTACGAGCAAATTGGGATAGGATTGAAGGATTTACAAAAGTGACACAATAGGAGAAGGAAGGAGACATTAGAGCCTATCCCCCCTTAATGACAACTTTCTTGAACTCCAAGCATGGATCGAAGTTTGGTAAACTTCGCTTCTGTGAGAGCCTTCGTAAAGATATCAGCTACTTGATCATTGGTCGGACAATACTACACTTCAAGAACACGATCATGAATGAGCTTTCTGATGAAGTGTATGTGGAGTTCAATGTGTTTCATACGCTGATGCTAAACTAGATCTTTACATAGCTGAATGGTGCTCTGATTATCACACCAAAGTGTAGTTGGACGCTGCTGATGAAGACCAAATTCAGACAGGATCTGATGAAGCCACATGGCTTCCTTTTTGGCTTCAACTGCACCACGATACTCTGCTTCTGCTGAAGAAAGGGAGATGGCACTTTGTTTCTTACAAGACCAAGTAATAGGTCCTGAACCAAGAGTGAATACATATCCTGCAGTGGACTTCCGATCATCAGGGTCACCAGCCCAAAAAAAATCAGTGAAACCAATCAACAAGGGAGATGCTCCTACACTGTAATGAATCCCGAACTGAACTGTACCTCGAATATATCGAAGTATTCTTTTAACTGCTTTCCAGTGACTTTCATGAGGTTGGTGCATAAACCGAGGGACAATACCAACGACAAAGGAAAGGTCAGGACGGGTATGGGTTAGATACAAAATTTTACCAACAAGTTGACGTTATAATGTAGCATCAACTTTAGGGGTGGTACAGTTGACTGAAAGCTTGACTCCAGACTAAAAGGGAGAAGGGGCAGGCTTACAGTCTTCCATGTGAAAGTGGTGTAGAAGATCACAGACATACTTGGACTGAGAGAGGGTAATTCCTTCCTTGGATTGCAAGACTTGACGACCAAGGACATAATGCAAGTGTCCTAAGTCTGTCATTTCAAACTTCTTTTTGAGGTTAGACTTCACATGGTTTATATGGTTTGGATCACTACTAATAAGGATAAGATCATCAACATAAAGAACAAAGATGGTGAAGGAATTACCCACCTTCTTGGTGTAGACAGTGTTGTCAGAATGACACCTAGAAAAGCCATTATCTAAGAGAAATCTATCCATTTTGGCATACCAAGCCCGAGGAGCTTGTTTGAGACCATAGAGAGACTTCCTAAGGCAACAAACAAGGCTGGAGTCTTTTTGGATAAAGCCAGGGGGTTGTTCCATGTATATTTCTTCATGCAAATCTCCATGTAAGAAGGCGGATTTAACATCCATCTGATGGACTTCCCATTTAAAGGAGGCACCAAGGGAAAGAACAAGGCAGATAGAATTCATTTTGGCAATAGGGGAGAAGGTTTCAGTATAGTCAATGCCTTCAATTTGTGAAAAACATTTAGCGACAAGACGAGCTTTATCTCTATCCACTTTTCCATTTGGTCCAAACTTTGTTTTGTAAACCCATCTGCATCTGACAAGTTTTCTTCCTTTTGGAAGAGGAACAAGATCTCAAGTATTGTTTGCCAATAAGGAACGATACTCTTCATTCATAGCTTCATCCCAATCTGGATGGCTGGAGGCTTCTTCAAAGGTTTCTGGATTAAGTTTTTCTGGAACTTGAGCGAATAAGGAAGAGGCTATTTCGAACTGAGAATGTGTACGTCGTCGATCGGCAGGGTCACTTGCAAGAGAACCTACTGCATCCCGAGTAGAGCGGACCCATCTTGGAAGCGGTGGAGTATAAGGAAAAATTTCACGAGCTGGAGGAGGATTGTCATCCTCGTTGTCATCATCTGAACTAGAAGGAATGCTATTAAAAATAGAAGAGAGAGAGAGAGAGGTGGCACATATACCAAATCAGGCTCGCATGCAAAAGGTGGCACACCCCCCGAACTAGGCTTGCATGACGATATATTTTCATCAAACTTTACATCTCTTCTAATGATTATATTTTTGGATTTGGGTTGAAGAAGTCTATATCCTTTGACAGCTTCAGAATATCCAACAAAAATACATTTTTCACTCTTAGGTTCTAAGGCTTTATATTTCGCATCTGGAATATGGGCCCAAGCATCACTTCCAAAAACACGAAAGTGACTTACATCTGGTTTGATTGAGCTCCAAGCTTCTTCTGGGGTTATATTCTCTAAAACCTTAGTAGGAGTGCGATTTACTATGTAATTTGCATAGTTAATGGCTTCTGCCCAAAAATTGAGACCAAGTCCTTTAGATTGAAGCATACAATTAGCCATTTCTTTTAAGGTGTGATTCTTCCTTTTGGCGACACCATTTTTTTGTGGAGTATATGGAACAATATGTTGCAATTGAATGTCATGTTCAGTGCAGAAGTTGATAAAATTTTTGTTAACATATTCTCCGCCATTGTATGATCTTAACTTAAGAATTTGATGTCCAGATTGTTTCTCAACAAAGCCCTTAAAGGCCAAGAACATGTTAAAAAATTCACTCTTGAGTTTTAAGAAATATAACTAAGTGCGTCTGGAAAAATCATCAATGAAAGTTAAGAGGTACTTGCAACCAGAGAAATAAACAACAGGAAGTGGACCACATAAATCACTGTGCACAAACTGCAAAGGGGCTAAAGCGTGCCAAGAGACACATTTGTCAAAAATATCTCGATGATGTTTTCCGAGTACACATCTGGAGCAAACACCATCCCGAAAAGATACCATAGGAAGGCCCGTCACCATATTTTCGTTACATAGAGTTTGAAGAGAGCGATAGTTTAAGTGACCAAATCTCTCATGCCAAAGTTTGCTCACATCATCATTAGCAGCAACAAAAACAGAGGGAAGAGATGATGACCCAAAGTTGTCAAACTTATACAACCTTGTGGAATCATCAACAATGTCAGTAGCTAAAATATGTTTAGGATATTTGAGGTTCTTGATTACAACATCATGAGGTGAGAATTCTACTATTTTCCCTTCACGTGAATGAGTTATCTGATAAATAGATAGAAGGTTGCATGAAAAGGTAGGAACACATAGTACATCATTAAACTGACCATTATCTAGATGAATGGTTCCAGATCCTACAACACTAAGAGATCTATCATCACCAACATAAATATGTTTGGTATTACAATCATTTAAAGAAGAAAACATGGATTTATTTTTAGCCATGTGGTAAGAAGCTCCAAAATCAATGAGCCACTCATGAGAAGGAGAAGAAGAAGATACATTTAATGCATAACCAGATCTTGATGCTTGACAACCACAAGCAGAAAGTGCCATGCCTGAAGATGAAGGTGAAGAGTGCTCCAAATTGATGTTGTGCTTCTTCATTGCTGCTTCTAAGGCTTTCATCTTCTTAGAACATTTGGACTCTATATGGCCATCCCGGTTGCAAAATTTGCAATGTCTCTCTGTCTTCTTCCCTTTGTTTTGATTTTCCTTATTATTTAGGTGATTTGATTTTTCAGTTTGCGGCTAAAATTTCTTAGTGCCCTTGTTTGGTTTAGGACCATATTTTTTAGGATACTGCTTATTGGGATTTTTTTGATATGGTTGTTGTTGGGCTGCTAAGGCTTTCTTAGAAGTGTTTCCAGCAGTGATAAGACCAAGGTGTACAAGTTTTTCTTGTTCTCTTATCAAAGAATCACAAAAGGCACCAAAAGAGGGATTCTTGTAGGTGGTTCCTGAAGAAATGATGGCTTCTTTGGTGGAATGGAAAGCAGAAACAAATACAGAGTATGCAGGACCAAACTTAGCAAGAATGCAATATATGAGGCTACCATCGTCCTTTTTGATCTTACAACCTTCTAAAAGAATTCAGAGGGTCTTAAATTTCGACAAAAAATCTTCAATGGAGGAGAAATTATTGGGGTCCAAAGTAAGCAACTCATTTTCAAGTTGGTAAGCCCAGATTTGATTTTGAATGCCAAAAACATTTTTTAGCTTTTCCAGGGCCTCATCAGGTGTGTCAATGTCAAGGATATGAAATTGAAGATCTTGAGCAATGGACATTCCTATCAACCCTCGTGCTTGATCTTGTTTATTTTCTCATTGAGCAGCTTTATCATCATCAGAAGGTTTAGTTTTTTGTCCTGTGGCTATTCTATAAAGCTCTTTACTTCTAAGTATATCTACCATGTGAGGTAGCCATTGGAAATAATTAGTGCTGTTAAAAATAATCGGGCATGCACTTTCCATTTAAAAAAAAAAAAAACTAAAGCTGAGAAAAACTGAAACTAACTACTCCAATGGAAAGATCTCGAAAAATTAGGCCGTTTTAAAAAAAAACCGGCTCGAAAAACGGCTTCCGAATGAAGAAGTTATGCCTTTTGAAAAAAATGAGTTGAGAAACACAACAAACGAGCGAAAAAAAATGAAATGCAAAGCCTTACGGCAGAATGTTAGATTCTCGGTTAGTCTTACCAGCGACTATCATTTTTTTACTATTTCTGATTTCTCGAGATCGCACAAAGATGTGGGGAAAGAGCATATGTAGCGAAAAAAATCTCTTTTTCCTATTTTTGATTTGTCGAGATCGCACAGAGCGCACAACAAAGAACATACATAGAGAAGAGGATATAGATCTGGCAAATAAATAAAAACTTAAAAAAAATAAAATAAAATAAAATAAATAAAAAAAATAAACAACT
This sequence comes from Pinus albicaulis, assembly GCA_034641835.2. Classification (NCBI taxonomy): domain Eukaryota; kingdom Viridiplantae; phylum Streptophyta; class Pinopsida; order Pinales; family Pinaceae; genus Pinus; species Pinus albicaulis. The sequence continues at coordinate 487,369,229 of CM076582.1, forward strand.
ATTGACAAATATCACTGCAAAATAGATGCTTTATACTTCCAGATCTAAACTGACATAACTTGGGTAGCCAGAAACCTTTTCGCATGAAACGAAAGACGTTCCTCACTATAACAGACGCTCCAGACACAATTGAGCAGTTCTCCAAGCCCAAAAATATTCAGAAATAGTAGATCTACAAAACGGCATTCACATGCAGTCAAACCGGCTTCGGATTTTGATCAACAACGGACGCGGCTCTCAAAATAGCTCTGATAACATGTAGGAATTTACATGAGAAGTTCCGTAGATCAAGAACCAAAGATCACCGCTCACAAACAGATCACAAATTAGTGCACTAGTATAATCACATGGCTAAAACCCTCAAAGAGGGAAACAGTGCACGCCTTGAGCGAACGCGGCCACTTCAGGGAATTTATTAATGTAAAAGAAAAATTACATATGTTTCTCTCATAAATGGTTACCGGACAAATGACCCTCCATGCTCTTTAAATAGAGACTATGGACAAATCGGGTGTTAAGCCACGAATCAAGTGCCGTTAATACCGAGGTGAGAGATAACCATAGTATCACTACAAATCGTGACCATCGAATTATAAGTTACAAATGTACATGGTAAAGAAACACACTTTATTTAACTCTACACTAGACTAAATTATTCTTAACTATTTCCTATGTGTCAAAATATCCTAACAAAATAAATAATATTTCCATATGTAAAGCAACTCCAGTAATAAAAATAACTTTTCACAAGTCTCATTCCTACGTACTCATTTTTGCTTACAGCCCAACGAAAATAAATTGGTCCGGTTAAAAAGAAAAACTAGACGACACAATTCAATTCTGTTGTAGCCCTCCCATGCATCCATGCTGTAAGTCTCTTCTCATGCAGCAGGTTTCCAAGAGTAGCTTCCAAATAATTCAGATGATGATAAAAAGTTTTACAGTGCACAAATGGCAAACACGAATTTTTACTTACAAAATGTATAAACGTAGATCTCTTTCGTTTTTTCGGGAAATGATCCAGTTCCCCTAAAATATGAGAAAATCACAGGCATTTAGATTTTGAACAACTTTGTGACAAGATTAGATGACAGAACATTGGCAAACTCAATTTCAAAATGGTTGGAATATATCCAGAAAGATTCATAAATTGTTTTGCAGAATCATTCGGGGAAAACAAGAAACATTTCAGAAGGTAATAGTACAAGCCTTAAAAACATTAATTATAGTTGTTAGAATTACTTATGGCTCATGGGGCTTTAAATAGGACTTTAAATAGATAGTGATTGGGTACCTCTTTGATATTAAGATCACAGACTCAAATCCAATAAGTAATCCCACTTGCTGAACTGGAGGAAAAAAAAAAAAAAATTTGCTAGGCTCGAAGGCAGAATTATACTGCACAGTATAGCTTGCTCGTCTCCTCTTACTTCTAAAATATGAGGAATCTTTATGATAGAAAATTTTGTTTGTCTACGTTCACATTTCTCAAAGTTCTATAATTGCTCGCTCGTTTACAACTCCAGACACAGGTTTGGCATTTTACCACCGATAGAATTCCTGAAACTTTTAACATGACTAGTTCGTTCATTCAGAAAAAGATTTCTAAAATCCTCTCCACTAACGAAATACCTTAACTTCGGTTTTTGAAGGTCATTTCAGTTCCATCAATATTTATTTTGCATCGTTCTTTGGGTGAAAAGAAGCCACCATAAGCCAAGATTCCCTAGGGACTAAGACCATTGCTTCCCAAAACTTAACAACAAGTACTAACCACCATTAGCGAGTCACAAATTCTGTTGAGATGGAATATCGGTATTTGTATGAGCAGCTGTTCAATGCTTGCTGTCAACCACTATATTTTACCGGGTGGTCTCTTGGCTATGGCTAGATCACTACAATTTGCAAAACTAAGGAGGATCCAACTGTAAATTAAAGAAATGGTCTGAAGTTGAGAAAAGATTACAACAGCCTTCATTTTTTTTCTTTTCTTACAAGAACCACCCAAATTTTCCCCAGAGCGAGAGGGATATGATGCTTGATATGATGCTTCAGGGACTCATAACCACAAATTCAATGAGACTTAAATCTAGGCCAGTTGTGATAAACTCCTACCAGCCTATCACTACACCAGAGCCCAACTGATTTCCAAAAAAAAGTTACAATAGTAGTGAAACATAAAGTTGTGCCTGCAAAATAAAATGCATCCAGGTAATCATCGAATTCCTTGAACCAGCCTAAAATATAGATAGATAATTATAAAGGCAGAACAGAATTAATATAGAACATGCCACTTTGATTTAGTAACCTTGGAATTGAAAAGCAATCACAAAGACAATAATAAGCAGAAGACCCACAAAGTGCAGGGAGCCTAAACTATTGAGAGATAGTTATATTCATAATACCGCAGAACAAAATTCTCCACAAGGGGTATATCACTTTGATTTTTAATAAACTTGCAAAGGAAATGCATCACAAAAACTACAATAGCCATAAAGAGGAAGCAGATCCACAAAGGGCACAGTCACTAACTAAAAACTAGAAATTCAGATGGTAATAAACGCTCCATTATGATATATAAGAAATCTAAATTTAAAGAAAACGATGCTACAATCTGCAGAGGGAAATATTTATTAGTGTTTAACTTATAGGTAAAAACAATAGCATGTCTGGGTAAGCACTATAATATATCTCAGAACAATATACATAGAAACTATATGTGCAAGCACTATATTTTATTTCAGAACAACATATATACAAACTGAGAAGCCACTCAGTAAAAATTGTCTGTCCAAAGCAAAATCATGTAAGGAAAGCTGTAAGATTTTATCAATTTTGATGACCAATAAATAAAGAAAAGATCTCTTACCAGAAAGGTATCAAGAATGACACTCTTAAAGCAACTTTATGGAGATACAGGAAGTGGGCACTCCTCCAACCTGACCAACGCAAATGCCTTCCGTTGAGGATACAGTTCCAAGGCTTTCTTTGATGGCAATTCTCACAGTTCCAAGGCTTTCTTTGATGGCAACTCTCAGGTAGTTTCCTCAACAAATACAAAGAGCGTGTAATGACCAACTTCTCTGGTCTATTACCCCTTTCCAAATCCAACATGAAAAAGAAAGCCCAGTTTTACAGCTGGTAAAACCAATCATTGAATAGTTGTCATGGAAGGAAAACTCCATAGAATAGAATTGCTCCCCAAATACACAATTGTCATTTAGAGGCCACGGGATGTGCGGTATCATTGGAGTAGGGAAATAAACTCAAGCAATCTCTGACTGCCTATGGAATGAGGTTTCTTTGCAATTTAGAAGGAGATTTACTTGTAGTGCATTGCATTGTCATTGGGAGGGTGAGTTGTAGGACCTCTCTGGGATGATGGTTGTTGAAATGTTGGCCTGCCTTCCTTTCCCTGCCTATTGCTGGGTCAGTTGCACTGTGGCTTCAGCGTGCTGTTGTGAGAATGTATCATGATTCTTACTACATTGTCAGCGACCGGTTCCAAAAATTCTGTCTACTCTCATTGAAAACCTTCTTTACGAAGGAAGAAAGTATTGGGAGGCTTGACTTTGGCTTATTTGGTGGCTTCGATGATCACTATGCAATTTCTGTTTGGATGTAATGAAATATTGGTAAGAGTTCAAAATGATGGACAAGCTACAAGGATGTTCCGTGACTTTCATGCAAATTCTAGGAATTTTTCACAAGTATTAGCAGAATATGTTTATGTTGGGGCAAGGAATGTTACGAGGGAATTTGGAATGTCCAGTAGATTTTCACTAGTATTAGCATAATATGTTTGTGTTGGGAAAGGGAATACGTTTGTGTTGGGAAAGGGAATGTTACAAGAGAATTTGGATTTGGAATGTCCAGTAGATTTTCACTAGTATTAGCATAATATGCTTGTGTTAGGAAAGAGATTGTTACAAGAGAATTTGGATAGTTATATTATTCCAGTATGGTTTATAAAAAAATTTATTTTATTTTTGTGAATTTTTTGTTTGTTTGTTTGTCTGTTTGTTGGTTGTTGTTTGTGAAAGGGAATGGCAAGTAGGAAAACAATATGTTTATGGATATGTTGGAAAAAAATGTTGAAGGGAATTTGGGTAGTTATATTGTTTAAAATTAAGTAGAGCAGTTTTTTTTGGATGGTACTCAAATAATTGAAAATGATTTATTTAACTTGGTTTATGTGTGTTTTTTTTTTAATTTTTATATAAAAATACGGAAGTGTTAAATTTATATATATAAAATTAATTATTAAAATGAAAAGATGTGATAGAGAGGGTTGTAAAAAACATGTTCAAGTTAAATTAATAACTATGGTAGGATTTGAATTAACAATTTTACCAAACTAGATTTGATCAATGGATTAAATAAGAATTGATAACTTTGTCTTTTATTTCCTTATCCAAGATCTTCTTTTTTTCATCTCTCACCACGTTTCCAAAAAAATCTAGATGGCTAACCAAAATGAGACACATGAACAAAATGCAAAGTCCATGATATATAAAGAGAATATTCTTAAGACTATTGGATTAGGAGGAAATTAAGATTCAATGTTACAGTTCAAACATTTTTTTTTGTAGTTGTTGGTACAACTCAATTAAAGATTGAATCAATCAAATGAATGAGATATTCACAATGTCTGAAGAGGTCATAATGTTTTTGCCAACAAAAATTATCTTCACACTACAAAATGCAATTGTGTTCTACATCATCTTGAGCATGGACTAAGTCCATTACCTTTGTGGGTGATGTGAAAGTCACACATTTTCCATAAAACACTCATAAATTTGTCTTTGCAAAACCTAAATTTTACTCAAATTGTACATAGATCAATAATACATTTTGTAAAACTTAAAATGGAAAAAAAATGATTTTAAAATATTTTTTTTACATTACTTTTCTGGTGCACTACAAAGATTACAAAACTATACAATCACAAATTTATTCAAAAATTCAAAGCCACATTTTAAAATATATTTAATTTTTAAAAACATACACATATTTATACTGTTTTTTATGTTTTAAATTATTATAATTATTAAAAAACAACATTTCTTAAATGAAAAGATACTTTTTATATTATCTTTAATTATTAAAAAGGTATAATTGAAAAATGAATATTAAATTAAATTTTTTATTTTCTCTTAAAATTTTAAAATAAATTCCAAGATCATAAATAATATAACATGTAATTGTAATTTTGATAAAATTATAATTATTAAATTTATATAAACATAAGTAAAACTTTGTACATAAAAAAAACACCTCCACAACCATAAATTTACAATCAAATAATTATTTTTAACAATCCTTACCTCTAATCTATAACTTTACAATCAAATAATCACTCTTAATAATCCTTACCTCTAACCTATAACTATATATAAGTAATATACATTTTTATTATAAAAATTATTACAAAACAATCTTTTTAAACTTAATAGAATTAAAAATTATTACAATACTATAATATTTTTAAACTCAATAAAATTAAAAATTGTGGAACTTTAAAATTGTAAAATGATTAAAATGCTATAATATTTTTAAACTCAATAAAATTAAAAATTGTGAAACTTTAAAATTGTAAAATTTATTATAAAAATGTTGTAAAATTTTAACTTCTTAAAATTTATAAATTTAAAACAAAAGTATAATATGATATTGTTTCATTTAAAATTTTCAAAATTTATATTAATTTATAAAATTAAATAAAAAAGTATTATTTAAATATTAATAAAAGATATTTTTAAAATTTATTTTCTATTTTTTATTAATTTTGCAAAACATAATATTATTATATTAAAAACTTTCTCAAATCTATTGAAGTTTTCTGGTGTCAATTTATTATAATTTACAAGTTTGATTTAAAAAGAATATATATATATATATATATATGCAAAGTTATTAATATTAACAAACTATTGTTAAATAATTAAAAAAAAAAGAATGTATAATTTATATCATTGTAGTGTAGATTGAGTTTATATTTATGTTAATATTTAAATATTCATAAATGAAAAGCAAGAAAAACTTTATAATCTTCAATTAAAAGTCAAGACTTGTCAAAACTCTCTAAATTTTTGATGAAATAAATAGATTAGCATCACCATGTAACATGTTTATGTAAGTTATTCCTAAATGGGGTGTTAGAGTTCCGACAGGTTTGGGGGCACATGGCCACTATCTAACCAAGCATACGGGCTAAGGACGTGGCCACACTCTCAACTTGCCCCCCCCCCCCACCCCCCAAGGTCATTATAACGTTATAACTTTGTTGTGTGGCTTTATGTATCTAGTCGAGGTGGTGTTTTCATTTAACATTGGGTTGATAATCAATTTCATGATGCGAAGTGAGTAGAGGATTGTCATTTTAATGATCTGCATATATGGGAGGTTGCAGTCATTGGTATATCCAATCCTTGCCAAACCTCCCATGCACAATAGTCATTTCACATTGGAATGATCTTTCATGCTACCAGAGGGTGATTGCATCACATGAGCATGGAATTATCAAAGTAGTTGGGTTGGAAAGAGAGTGCATTATCTCTTCTCATGGCTCCATGCTTCTCCATTCTACTTTTTATTTTAGTTGTTCTCTCCAAGTTTCCTATGTATGCCTCTATCATTGGCTCCTTCTCTTATAGTGTGTCCCTCTCTTCTATGTAGTCTCTGGAACTTGTAGTTTTTTCTCTGCTTTCTCTTGGTTGGGATTTTTCTTTGGTTTATTATACATCTTATGGTTTAATTGGCTATCTGATGTATAAAATGTGGTTGTGGTTCCCTTTCCTTGCCAATTTATCTCAGGGAATTTCTCCCCATTCAATATCCTCGACTTTTTATGTTATTGTTTGACCCTTTCCCTTGTGCATCCTCTAGGACTTACTGCTTTTTCTCTTCTTGTAGTTATTAGGGACTTGTCTTCGATCCCTTGTCTATATTTTGGTTCTCTTAGTAACCCAAATTTTGAATTATTGTAGTGGCTTCCATCCCTTGATAGCCTTTTCAAGAAAATATCTCCTCGCTTCAGGCCCCTTCTTGTTCACTTTCCTTGTCTCCATAGCTCGGCTCTACCTAGGCGCTTCCTTTCCTTCTCTCTGACCATTAGTGGAGCTCTCTTGCCCACAGGTACCTCTTCTCTTAGTGAGTTTCAATCTAAAATGTTGCATTAGCATCTAGGAGTATGTGATTTGGGGTGGGGGGTGCATAATTTTGGGAATAGGGAGGATCTCACATGCAGCAGAGGGCGGAGATCTTAGCACAATGATATTGGGCCAACACTCCTTGGGAAATCTAGGAGGAAATTTCCTAGGTCGAATGGGAAATCACAAGGAAGAAATAATTCTTAACAGACTCTAAGGTGTCGATGGGATTATTGACTAGGTACCTAATACTAGAAACAATAGGGGGAATTATAGTCAATAGATGCACACCATTGGTATCTACTAGCATATGAAGCTCATGCTTCATCGATTTTTTCTTGAGCAAAATGAATCCAAGGAGGAAATTCTCCTAATGTTAGTGAGCTACAACTTAGCATGAAGAATTTGAACAACAAGCTAGGGCATGTTGATGTTCACTTGGGAATTCCCCTAGACTAAGGATGCTCTCCCAATAACAATAAAGAGAAATCATTGAGGATGCCTAAAATTCTTTTCAATCCAAATGATGGGTGCTTATGAGTCAAGTTTTCTCATTTGATTATATTATACTTTTCTTTTTAAGCTAGGATTCATAATAGGATTTCTGAGCCTTCAATACATATTTTTGGTAGTTTTTTTGAATTTTAAAACTCTTCAGGTGTGGATGCTACAAAAAAATTTGATTTTGTCACTACTCTATTAATGTTCTTCTTTAAATTTTGAAATAGAAGTTTTAACTTACAAGAAAAAACTGGTTTATGCAAACTCAAACCTATTCATTCTAACTACTATAGAGGACTCCACAATGCATGCTAACTCTAACCAAATTTGGACTATTCTTTTCCAAATCTTTTCCCTTTCTTCACAAAAAATCCTCCAAATTTTGTTGGATAACTTAGCGTGAACTTGTTCCTAAACAATGAACTCAATTGACATTATCCTCTACCTATCCAAAAGGACCATGGTGGTACAATAGATAATTGTTGCAACTTTTTAATTAAAAAAATGAGGATTATGACATCTTCTAAATAATTAGAGTTAGTCCTACCATATTTCATGGCAAAAGTGGGATAGTAATGACTTGGATAACTAGAATAATAATGGACGATGACCATTTTTCTAATCCAAAATTGGCAAAAGAAAAGGGAGTTGGACCAATGTCTTTACCTCCTCGTAATTTATAAATTGTAGGTTTATGGTCGACTTGTCTTGTTAACATGGATCTTCACTACATAAATAACAAAGTAATGTCTCTACAATTCACAAACAAGTTAAGATCATGCTTCTTGCTCTCAATTTAGATGTGGTTTTAGTGCTTGGTTTGTTTGCTTGAGGTGCCAAGGCCAATATCTAACAATGGATTGTAGTATATCTTGTTTCAATTATCAACAAAAGAACATCTCATAATACTACACTCCATTACTACAATATTCAAACCAAACACTCTACAACTCTAATTTTCCAAATAAACAAATCACTCTACAATTTAATTGTGTATATACAACACTAAAACATTCTACATCTACCCATTAAATACACACACACACACATACATGTGTTCAAGAAACATCACATTTTCCAACACAATTCATTAATGCATCTTTTATTGCAATATGCATTGTTACATTCATATGTGATCATTGTAACTGTTTAATAAAACACTCAAGTAAGAGAACACCTTGGATACGTGCATTTTGGAATGTATATTCTTGAAAAAACTAAAGAATAATTATACCAATCCAAAGGATGATTGTAAGTGAAATTAATGCTCAGAAGCTTGTATTAGAATGGTTTGAATAAACCACACATTCATTGTAGAAATTAGTCACCAAAACATACATGGGGTTGTAGGTAATCAAAGTGTATAGATTATTTTCTATTTTAAACTTGCATATACCATAATTTTGGTAATAGAGGCAACATGTTGTATGTGGAGATTCAATGCAAAGAGGTGTTGTTACCTTGGATTCAATTGGACCACTATGAATTGTCAGCTAATAGCATGTCGTCAAACAAAGCACAAGCCAATACTTCCTATCATTGAACAAATCATAGATAGATTTTGGTTATTTACTATCAAGGAAATCAAATGACTTTTAGTATCATCAGAATAAAAAATGAATTGGTTATGAGGTCATTGAATTTAATTACCATGTCAAAAATTAAAAGAAATGACTATAGTGTTGTAAGTGCGAAACTAATGATCCAACCAAAGAGTAATGTGGAATTCAATCACATTTTTCCTTTCTATTGAACGAAAAAAAAAACAATCCAAAACTAAAGTAATTAAGTAGTGAACTCATACACATTAGCAATTAGCACAATATATAATGGATATTACCCTATAGAAACCCCAAAGGAAAAAGTTTAGAATTGAATGGGTTTGCTCAATATTTATTTATCAAAAATTGCATAGCTATAATGGCGTTTTGGCTCTCTTGATTACTATATATTATAAATTCATACATTTTCTCAACAAACCATCTCTTCTCTTACAAGTAACCTCTCAAATGTTGTGAATAAATTTATAGGAAGCTCTAACTCAATAGAGTCAGCTCGAAGGCTTGGCATCCCCAACTATTCACTGCTCTAATTCTAGCATTTTTCCTCTCTTCTTGACAATTTTGGTGGTATTCCAGCTTATGGTTCCATTCTTTTGATTGCCTTCCATTTCCTTAATTTTAAATTTTATGTGCTTTCATTTTCCATGCAACCCTTGCAGGAAATCAATAACATATTGAAGAAGCATGGAACCATTAATATTGTCAATCTCATCATTAAGATTTTCTTCCATAGCCAATTTTCTGATTTTGATGAGTGCTTGGCATAAGTTGAACCATTAACCATTTGATGTTTTATTATGGACCATTTTCCATCACACATTCCCAATGTGATTCCTTTGGTATCAGAAAGCTAGTTTTTGAAGGAGATGGAAGCACATGGTCTCCAATTCTCTTGCCAAGTCCATTTCTATGTCAAATATGAAGGATAACTACTTCTTATTTGTCCCATTTGATTTTTTTCTCTATTCTTGTTCCATTACTGCTAGATATTTTATTCCTCCCTTTTGTGTGCATTAATGAGGTAGGACACATCACCCTTAACCAAGTGATATTTTCTCTCTTTCTTATAGAAAGACACATCCTTTTCACATACATATGTGTATCCAACATCACTTCATAAGTATTCAATGTCACAATTTTGCATTATACTTCATTAGCATAATCAACATTAATGTAAAATTTGATCTTTCATCTCTTGGTCATTCTCATGAAAAATTTCTCTTAAATCTAACTCAATGAACATGGGTGAAATGCAACATTGGGTTCTAGGTAAAGCTCATCTACTAAGGATTCAAAAACCATATTACATTGAGAACCAATTTCAAACAAAGAATTTACCTTTTTATCCTTCACTTAACATTAATTTGGAATAGTGTGTTTTTGCATCCACTTGCCCCTCATTGTCAAATGTTATAATTGTAGCTTGGAAAAGTGTCTGTACATAGGCCTTATGGATTTTTTTCTAATTTTAAACTTAAGAAAAGCATGATAATCAATTTAAGTAGTTATTATTGGCTTTGTAACTCATATTTCCAAATTTTATAACTTTGGAAATTAATATTTATTTTTTGACTCGATCAAAAGAAAGTGATAATATCAAATCTAGGCCTTTGATCGTTTTCTTTGAAGATATCGAGGAAATAGGGTTATGAGAGAAATTATAAGTTGTTGGAATGAGTGGATGAAGGACACAATTTGGAGATCACATCGAATGAGAGAGAAGAGGGTCGATTTGGGTGAGAAGAAGGAAGATCAAGGAACTAAACAAAAGATATCAAATTCGCAGGGAGAGAGGGGTCATGTTTAGTTTTTCATTTGCTAAAGGGAGGGGCCGTACCCAAGCCAAGTTTGCTAAATAGAAAGGGGTCGTACAGTGTTGAGAGAGAGGATGTTTGTTGGGTTGTACAATGCAGAGGAGAGGGGTCATTTTCAGGGTTATTCTTGGTTGTATTTTTTTTGGAACTACTGATTTAATATTTTCTTGATTTATTATATCAATCCTAATAAAATACCTCTTTTCTTGTTTTTCTCCACAATGGGGTTTTCTAGGTAAAATCTGTGTAAAAATTTATGTGCTTGGATTTCTTATTTTTGTTGTGAATAATTTGTTAGAAGCTTACTGTGTTAATTGTGCATAGATTTCAAATATTTATTTTTTTGGTTTTCAATAAAAATATTTTTTTAGGTACAAAAAATTATTGGCACATTAATCATTTGGATGGACTTAGATAAACTAACATGGTATTAGAGCCAAGCCTCTGAAATAAATTCAAGTGTTGCACAAGTTCAAGCTCAAAGGGGTTCATGGTATTTTTAGGTTTTTCAACAAACAATTATTCAAGGGTTTGATTTACCATGGAAACCAATGTCAAGTATGAAGACAAGTTAGAAGGAGCCTCAAACTATCTTCAGTGGAAACTGTAAATCATAGTTGTTTTGAAGGAGAACAAGTTGTGGAGCTTTGCTAACTCCACAATGGTTGTGCTAGTGTCATATCATGTTTCCCTAGATGTCCATGGGGTAAAAGAAGGAATGGCACATAGGATCATCTTGGATAGGTTGAAATGTCACTTGATTCCCAATCTATTTGAGAAAAAGATTACCAAAGAGATGTGGGATGTACTCACCAAACCAACCTGAGTGATAACCAAAACTGGAAGATGGTGCTAAGGGACAATCTTTATGACACTAGGATGTCCAAGGGAGAGTGCATGGATTCCTGCCTTACCAAGCTCATGCAACCACAAGATGAGATGGAAATGGTATGGGAGATAGTTCTTGATTTTGAATTGGTGCACATAGTCATGAATGGTTGTATAAAGTAGTGGGATGTATTTTTAAAATGCTTCATGGAATGAGAGAATATTCCCACCTGGGAAAGGTTGTGGGATGATTTCATGTAGAAGGAGATCCAAGAAGGGTCTCAGCGTGGAGACTAAAAGAACAAGGGTTAGGAGGAAGATAATTGGGCCCTAACTTCTAAGGGAAAGTGAAATGCTAAGAAAGGCTCCAATGAAGGAGCTACCTTTAAGGGCAATAAAAATAAGGTCAACCCAAACAAAGTGAAATGATTTTCTTGCCACCAGCTAGAGCCTTTTTCCAGTCAGTTCCCTAACAAGAAAAAGGGAAAAAAAATGAAGAAAGTCACTTATACAACTAATATGGATGAGTTTGTATTCAAGTTTGAGGATGATTTCTCACTCATCTTGTGTATCTCTAGTTCAATGGCCACCAACTTGTGGTAACATTGATAGTGGCACTTCATGTCACATGACTAGAGTGTGATACTACTTTACCTACCTAAAGGAGCACAATTTGGCCTTCCACATTAAGATTGGTGATAATTCCAAGTACAAGGCAATAAACAGTGGAAATATTAAGTTTCATAGGGAATCTGAGAAGCCTCTAGTAGTGAAGGATTTTATATAAATTGTAGGCTTGATGAAGAATATGATTTATGTTTTATCCTTTGAGGACAAGCGTTATGTGGTGATTTTATGAGATGAAAAGGTTTATATTTGTCCCAAGGGTTCAATATTTATCACAATAAAGGTGCTTGGAGTGAGAAGGAACATGTTGTATAGACTTTAGTTTGAGCTAGCCAAAGCGTTGGTGAGTAGCAACAACAATAGGTGTGACTTGGGGTAGCTATGGCATAGGAGAATGGTACACTTGCACCATGTAGCACTTAACATGCTCAGGGAGGCCATGATTGGGCTCCATGATTCCACTACATATTAACATGATGTGTGTAAGAGTTTTGCCATGGGAAAGTCCACCAAGAATGTGTTTCCTAGCAGTGACTATAGATCCAAGGGGATCTTGGACTTGATCCATTTAGATGTATGTGGGCCCATGTCATTCATGTCTATTGGAGGTTTCAACTACTATGTGACCTTCATATATGGCCATTCAAGGAAAACAAAGATCTATTTTATGAAGACCAAGGATGAGACCTTCAATTGATTCCAAGAGTTTAAAGCTCTTGTGGAGAACCAAATGGGGAGAAATATCAAAGTGCTTGGATCTAACAATGGAGGTGAGTACAACTTGAATTCCTTCAAGGATTTTTGTGCAAATTATGGAAGTAAGAGGGATTTAGTAGTTCCATGTAACCCAAAACAAAATAGAGTATTGAAGAGGAAGAACAAAGTCATTGTTAGGGTTGTGAAAGAAATGTTGTATGATTAGGATTTTCTATGTTATTATGGGTAGAAGCGTGTAACACAATAATCTATTTGTAAAATAGAAGTCCACACAAGGTGATGGGGAGGATGAACATTGAAGAGGAATTCATGGGGAAGAAACCAAAGGTTTCCATCTTCACATTTTTGGGTGCTTGGTTTATTGCCACATTACATTAAAGAAGAGGGCGCAACTTGAACCTATTGTGGAAAAAGGTATCTTCATTGGATACAATGAGACTTCAAATGCTTATAGAGTCTACATTATTGTACTCAAGAAGACAATGGTGCAAAGGGATATGAAATTCGAGGAGGATAAAACTTTCATAAATTATTGTGGTTCATGTAGAAATTTGAATAATAGCTGAATTATTCACCGTGATTGTCTTGATTACACACTATTTGAGCTTCATGCATAATACATAACCTCTTCTACCATTGATCATCAATTTGCGGAATTAGAAGCAGTCGCATGCGCACATTAAAACATAATCAAGCACACATATAACACAGTATGTAATGGGGAAAGCTTACAGCTGAAAACCCCCAACTATCTGTATATTATAATGATAGATAACATGTAACAATACATAGCACAAAGCTCAATCAATGTGTGTGCAAATCTCATGCACAGCTATAGTCACAACTGATAGTAGACTCACCCTTTCATCCACCTCTAACACTGGTCTCCACTGAACTGTCCATGCACTGCAGTTAACTGATGCATTCTTTAGTTGATTTATGAGTTAATAATTAGTGAATTAATTAATAATTAATTCACACCACTCATCACTAGTGTATTTATCAGTTAGACTAAATAAAACTAGTTCAACTAAGTTAAACCGAACACAACTCCACCAACTGTCTCATCAACTCCACCAAACTCTGCCACATGAGTTCTAACTGAAGTCAACCATGCAATAGCTCAACCAAACCCTAGAATAGCGTAATTCTTTCTGTCAGCTACATGTGCCACATCCGTAGCTCGAACTGAAGTGCTTCAAGAGGATAAGATAATGTTTATAGTCCAAATATTATTAAGGGCTAATAATATTCGACTGATCTATTTTTAGACTGGCAGTTTAAAAATAGACTCCGCCTAATGTCTAAAAATAGAGGTCCATCTATTTTTACCAACTTGACCAACCATCCATAAATAGCATCCCGCAACTCATAGAACATGATCCATATGTCTAAAAATAGACTTTGCGACAAAAATCATCTGTGTGGCCCCCACCTAGTTTAGGTGATCACTTTCCAACTAGGATCAGGAAAGATGTTTCAGGATGCCTCCTTCACTGTTTCTTGTTGTAATCTTCAACAGTTCAGTTCCAGTTGTAGCAGAGGTTCAAGAGAAAGAAGCACCAATGAAAGAAGGGAGACAACCATTGTATATTACAGGACCCCAGACTTGAGTGCAGGAGTAGCATGAGCATGAGGAGCAACATGCTCCATATACCCAGGTCGATACTTCTAGGAAGAAGAGGCAAAAACAAGAATAGAATGCCTTAAGGTGAGCTTAAAAGCGGGTGGATGCTATTAGGACTTTAGTTAGGGAGAGTAGACTGCCACAAAGACTTTCCAATTACATGGCTCTTAGGAGTGATTTAATTAAGGTCAAGTCTTCCAATTTTGAAAAAAAAAACTAAGCAGTAGGTGTAGAGGGATTCCATGGTGGAAGAGTACTCTTCCATCATGAAGAATGATGTATGGGAGGTTGTGACAAAACCTAAAGGAAAAACAATGGTGGGATCTAGGTGGATCTATAAGATCAAACACATTGTTGATGGCATTGTTGAGAAATTCAAAACCTAGTTCATCACTAAGGGGTTTCCTTAGAGAGTGGGAGTTGACTATGACGATACATTCACCCATGTAGCCAGGTATCCCTCCATCAAGGTTGTGGTTTCCATTGCTACAAAGATGGGTTGGAAGATCCATCAGATGAATGTCAAGATGACATTTCTTAATGGTGTGATTGAGGAGGATGTCTATATAGAGAAATCATAGGGATTTGAAGTGAATCAGAGGGATTCTCATGTATTTATATTTAATAAATAATTGTATGGACTCAAGTAAGAACCACGTGTGTGGTATTCCAAGATAGAAAAATATTTTTTGGGGATAGGATTCACCAAAAGTAATGTTAAATCAAACCTGTACTACATATTCACTAGTATAAAATGATGAAATTAGTGACTAGGTGACTAAAAACATTAGTCACTACAATTATTTCAAGTGAATTACTACTAAATTTGCGCAATTTTAAGTGACCGAACTAAAAATGACTAATTTAGTCTAGGGATAAAATACATGACTAGATAATAAGTGACTAGACTAAAAGCGACTAAAATAAATGACTAATTTAGTCTAGGACTAAAATATATGACTAGATAATAAGTGAAAAAATTAATAATGGTTAACGTAAATGACTATTATAATCCAAAAATAAAAATATGACCAAATAACAAGTACAACAAGCATATGAATTAGTCATTTTTAATTGTGTCACTCTGGAAATAGAAAATTGCAGTTTTGATACCAAAGTGTTACATTTTACTACGGGGGTCTCTGAATCCATCTGTAGTGTTAAAATTTAGAGACAAAGGGGTCTCTGAATCCATATACGTAGAATCTTCATAAAGTTCCAATGATGAGGCTCCAAGACCCAATCGTGGTTTGAAAAACCTCTAAATGGAAGACACATCCCTCATAGAGTCCAAAAATATCCCTTAGATAATATAGTTATTCACATGATTTGAAGCCTTTTTAATGGCCACTGATTATTTAGGACTTAAGTCCCTTTTTGTTTATTTCCTTCCTTGGCCACAGTAAAGGCCATGATACCTATTCTTATTATGCAAAAAATACTAAATTCCCATATTCTCAACTATAATTTTTGTTCATGACAATTTCACATGACCTATTAACCTCTAACACTGACTTAAAAATAAAACCATTACAATCTATTTACTAGTATTAAAAATAATATAATATAATTCGTTTATCTTTGATTTTTACTTAGCGTAATCCTCATGTTTTCAAATTCTACCACTCATAAAAAAACTATGAAACATAATCACCCACAACATGCCATCCCTTATTTTTACACTCACCTACTCCAACACTTTGTATAACTACGAGAAAAGAAAAAAAAAACAACTAAGAGAACGACCACAACACAAATCTAGGCAACCATCACCATCATGCTAGACCACAATCAAATAAAACCAATAGAATATCTCCAATGTTTTAGAAAGTTCCCGCATTATCACCAAAATACAATGAACTATTAAAATTTAAATTAAGATATTGTTGTGCCCTAATCTCGATGTTAGTAGAAGTGTCAGAGGGTGGGGAAGAAATTGAAGGAAGAATTTTTTGATATCACAAAATAAAAATATGGGTATATGTTTTTGATGAAACTCTGTAATTTCACCGAAGAAGCTAATGCTTGGAAGGAAATTTTAGGAATAACCCCCTAGGCCGGTTGTTTACCCGATGTATTTAACACCCATTTGGGTATTGTGAAAGCCCAAGTGGAGTTCTCTTGAATTGAACAGGATACGATAGATGGGTATTTTACTAGTCCACGAACTTCGCAGGGGTTTATGATCTTGATTGAATATTTCTTGGGGGGAGAGATATGGGCTTGGTGTCTATGGATTAAGGAACTCATTTGTTGTTGAATATCATTTACATGATATGGAGGAGAAGGAATTGAGAAATTCAGTATCAAACAATTTGGTTGGCAGTGGATGTTGCGACATCAATCTAAAATGTAGGTGCAAGTGAAGATGGGATTATCTGTCTCATACATGAATGTTATGGCTTACCTTTAACGTTTTCCTAGTGTCATTTCTAATTTTTGGGGCTTTGGGATGCTTTTGCTTGGCTTACATTCTCTCCTTTATAGAAACCTTCCATGATCCATTTTGGTTGTTGAGAGTATAATGAAGGATATGGTCTATCAGAGTATATCATGGAAGAAATCCATTAGCATTGCATCCTATTGAGGAGGTAAACGATCCTTTACATGCATGCTTAAGGTCCTAATTGAATTTTTCTGGTAGGGATATGACTTTGGAGATTTATGAATAACACCACTAATGAGTTCATAATATAAAATGGCTAATTTATTAGCTTATCAATCTCAACAGGAAGGAATTTTGAATGACAGAAGCTTAGCTTGGCCTATTTCTAATCCTATATTTACATGTGCATCACCTTTTGATAATAGTTGCCTGAGAAATTTTGTGGCAAATCATTTTCTTTATATTTAGGGTTGTCTTATTCATTTCAACAAAGCCATCATAGTTTCTTGTTTTGGGTAATGGTGGCTAAATCCTTCAAGGTATTGATAGTTACAATTTTTGGAGAATTAAATGTTTCAAATTATTTGAAATGGATGGTGCCCTTGATCTCTCTGGAACAGATTTTTCACATTTTTTAGAACTAAAATTCTGCATTCTTGCTATCATCGTAATTTTATTTTTGTCCATAATATTCAATACATGGTATTTATTAGTAATTTTATCTTTGTTACTAAGGAAATAGGATTTTCATTTCAAAGTGATCACCTGTAAATCTGCTTTAAGGTACAAACTATAAAATATGGATTTTTATCTATCCCTACTAACTTCTAGAATTTTTTCAACCTAAAAGTCAAAGACCAATAGTATGTTGATTGTCAATCCCTAGTAAATCGACATATTTCTCATGGTTTGATCCATGGGTCAACACCATTCATATAAACTTCCCTTTAACTATTCATTATTAAAAAACAAAATTAAACTAAAATATAAAGACAAAGACAACACAATTTTTCTTTCTTCTGATAGTGCTTACCTGGTACCTGTGGAACTTCTTGATTGTTGATGAGTAGTTCTGCAGACTCTATAGTTTCTTCTAGGTGGGACAATGAGAGGCATCACTGAGCTTGGTTTTCAAGAGATGCACCATCTTTGTTAGATATTATGTACTTCATATCGATTATACCCCATTGAATATGATGGATGTGTAAGCCATACATCCCTTGATCCACCAAAATTCTTTACAGCGTGCTACATATGTTCAAATTATGGGTCTTCATACTTGCATTTAGCTATGAAATATTCCTGTTTTAGGTGTCATCATAAACTTTTATCATCTTTCCAAAAATTTCAGGCTGCAATTACAGATTTTGAAGGACCACAAAGGTCTCCCATAGTTCAAATTCATACTATCATCAATGACATGATTGTCTTCTTCAGCTTATTCTCCATAGCCTCTAAGAAATTCCCTACATTTATAAAATCTACACATAATATGTTGTACTCCTTTAACTAATCCAACATTATGGTAGTTTGGTTCTGCTATCTAGCACTGTGAATGTGCTGAAGGGTGAAAATGTGAAGCTGGGTTACACTTTTTGCCCTTTTTTGAGAAAAAAATTCATTTTTTCGGTTCTTCAACTTTCTGCAAACTATAACAATTTTTCTGTGTAGAATTTCATTTTGCGATAAAAATAAAAGTTGTGAGAAATTTTGTTAGCTTTCTATTACTTATTTTTTGAAATTTTTTTATGCAGATTTGATATGTCAACTTAACGTTTCTTTGAGTGTGTGTTTCTTAACAATCAAAGGATTCATAAGAAGTCATGTTATGTCGCAATGTTGTATTCATTGAAAATTTGTGTTTTTGAAAAAAAAAAATGTGTTACAACAATCTAGACAGAGTCTACTTTGTTTTCGTCATATTTACAAAGCCAATGGATGCATATCATAATTACTAGAATTTTTTGAACTGGTCCAATATGAAAAACTGCGTATTTTTGATATGTTTCGCGTGGCAACAAATTTCTTAACATATAAGTTATAAACTAAAAATCTAAAAGCTACCCATTAGAGTCAACGGACCAATGTAATGCCCCATAATTTTTTCATTTTTTTTTACAATGTATTTTGGGAGATACAAAATTTTGATTTCACTGAATCACAATGACCCTCAGAAATTGTTTGCACCCATTTTATTAGAAAAATAATTAAAATTAATAAACGTTTACGAAATTCCATAAAAGTTATATTTCCTGAAAGTAGATTCAATTCTAAAAATTCTTGTCTTGGTTCCGACAATTAATTAACAACCTTTCATGGAGTTTAATCAGTCCAAAGTTGTAGAACCGTTTTCAGAGCCTGGTTTTGCATAATTGGTGACGCGTTAGTTCGGCCGAAATTTTAGTCCAAGTTCGGCCGAACTATGTTTTCCACTTACGAGTCGTTACAACTAACGTCTTAATAGTTCGGCCGAACTTCTTATCAAAAGTTCGGCCGAACAATTGTGTAACTCTCCGTCGGCCGGAAAATTTTGTGGAGCCCCCTACAAAACACACATTTTGCGTCAATATAAATTGCCGCGAAATGATTCACAATTTTCGCACATTTCGCACTGAAAGGAAGTTTTCATCGTTCTCTTGGAGTCGCCAATTGTTGTAGATGCTACAACACCACCTAAAATTTTGGGCATATTCAAAATTTTGGGTCCCCCCTCTACTTTCTCAAGTCGTTAAGGTTTTGATCTAGTCTCTGGTTGGTTAATCGCCCCTGTGCCTATTCCTACCAAACCCTGTCGTTGTGCCCATTCGTGCGGCGCACACTGCACTCATTTGTCTTGTTTTCTCATGGTTGCATTAGGGTTTGGGGGTTTTTTTCTTCAAAAAGAATTGAGAGTCCCTTCATGAATTTGAATCTAGATTTTCCATAGTAGTCATCACCAATTAGGTGGTCACTAAGCCCATGCACACAAGGTTTCAGATTGGCTATCATTATGCTGACTACACTAAGATTTGGGAGAAACCCTAACTTGTCAAGAGAGTGATGCCCTTCCTATTTTAACGTAATTCGCATGCCTCTAGGGGTACATTCTCATCTACCTCACATGACATCATGGCGAGAGTCAGTGCATAACGCATTGCCTTAATTTTGTGACAGGTCCTATTGTATTTTAAGAGACAATTCCTTGGTTGTGGTAAGGAATCAATGCTTAAGAAATTTTAGAAATATATGTCACAAAACTTATAATATCATATGGTCTTTGTTTAATACCCTTGGAAATTAATTATTTAATACCCTCAATAATTTGATATAATGAAAGACTTCACAATGCCATTAACTGCTGATATTTGAGTGAAAAGAAGAACTATAAGGGAAACTCAAAATGATATGCTGAAAAACAGAATCTATCACTTTAAATTTATGAAGATCTTTATGTAGAAAGAATAGTTGGAGTGAAGGTGTGCATATTAAGGTTATTTAACTCTTACTTAAAGGTGTAATAAAGAGATCAACAACTACTTTACTTCACTCATTCAAAGAAGAATAAACACATAATGAAATTGGAAAGACAAATCAACATCAACAGATGCAGGAAACTTGATCTTCTTTCATTAATTTCTTAGAAAATTAGGTACAAAATTTGCAGTCATCCAGAGGTCCAAAACTCAGAACCTTCTTCTTTCTTACTCATTTGTTTAAATACATACAAATACAATTAGTAAATGTTGGAACTTCTTGTAACTACTCAAACTTCCTAAAACTGTGTAAACTACCTATTACATTGCAATTAAAGACTTCATTACAATATCGATCTTTTAACAAGAAAGAAAAATAAAATTAGAAGTATCAATCTATTTGTTGGATCTGATTTGTTGTTGATGTGTCTCCTTCCATTTAGGCTGTGATTTCCTAGCAGTCTGCATAAACGCATCTCCACCCGACTTTGCCCATGCTTTTGTGTTTCGAACACTGTCATCATGTCACCTGCTACCCGGCTCTGCCTACTGCGTTTCGTCTTCTCTTCTCCTTTGCTCTGTGTCAGGTACATACCTGAGTCATTATGCCCGCGTTTATAATTTCTTCCATTATCAAGGCGTAACCACTTTTAAGAATTTTGCATGTAGCGTTGGGTTTTTTTTCCACCCGAGTCTACTCCCGCGTTCAACCTTTTCTTCATAAACCGCCACAAGACTTGGACTTGAAATATATTCTATTCACCTCTGAAGAATGCATCACATCCGCTTTCTATTGCATTTCGGTGTTTCACTATTTTTACATTATAATCCTCCTTATCCTCCTTCGATGCGATTTAACAGGAAACAATTTACATCCGGATTTGAAATCCTTTGGAGTTCACTTTTGAAACTACATCACATCTGGGCTCTTTGTCGCACTTCGCAACTTTATTAATTTCCAACTTTTGGATCATCGCTAAACCTTATTGCATCGCTAAACTTTTGCGATATACTTTGCATTGCATCGCCACCTCCCATCTGTATAGCATCACAAATTAAATCACTTTCCATGCGAAGAATTAACAATAAACACAAAAAATGTCGATGTGCAATATGCACCAATCGTCTTATGTGATTTGGCCCGTCCATCGCTCACTATCATTTATGTGACTTGATCCTTGCCGTCGATTTCCCCCCTTTACGCTTCTTCCAAAACTCTTAAGTTTTTAAGGAAAATAGGCCAGTTTTATGCCATCGGTAAATCTATATGATTTCTTCGATAATGAACATTGTTTCATTCAACAAGCTCGCATATGTTCATTTAACGAATAAACGATCTTGATTATTAATTTGTTTTTCTCCATGGTGTAACCCTCCTAAGCTTATTCGGTATTCTGTAGCACTAGTCTCTCCTGAGCTTGCGAATAAGCCTGACTCGAGCCGCCTTCACATCTCCGCACATAATGTTAACACTACTACTGATGACCATTGCACATTATACTAGTGACGGGAAACGCATTAGTTTCCCTCTTTATTTTATGTTGATTATTTATTCCATATGCCACGACTTGTGAGATGGTCTACCATTTTTTTGCGGTATTTTTTATAGCATTAGATAGATGTCGTTCTCAGGCACGTGGGAGTTTGACCTGCCCTTTTGCTTTAGAGTTATTTTTATTTATTTTTTGAGAGTTTTCCGGATATGAGACCTACTTTTTTCCACCAGCCTCATAGGCTGATGTACATGTACGGATGAAGATGTGGGGCAAGATGATGCCCAAGAGGGGCCTGTCCGAGTATCCGGCTAGGATATCTAGTGATTCACTGGAGCTGCTAGCCAGTGTTGATGGTCACATGTTCGTGATGGTGTCGTGTCCTTACGCGGATTTGGATTGGCCAGGGTGTACCAACATCCTCTTCACATAAGATGAGCCACCGGATGCTAGAGGTAATATTAGTGTTTTCTTTAAATTAAAATTGTTTTGTTTTATTGTCTTAATTAATTAGAATAAAATTTATTTTAACACGTTCTTTAACTTGTTTTATTAAATTGTTTAATGAAATTGTCTAATTATTGTTGTGTAATATATATTTTGTAGATATTGGCACATTCGTTGGGGACATGATTCCACCGCCATCGGATGATCCTGTAGATGAAGAGGAGATGGTGGAGGCCATGGATCAGGGTGATAGACCTCCTTGGGTGCAGATACCCGTGGGCATGTGGCATAGGGCGGACATCCAATTCAGGATGGATTTAGGCGACCGACTGTGTAGACTCTTGGTTGATGAGGGAGTTTTCCCTGTGACGATTAAAGAGATCGAGGATGATTGTATGATCACATAGTTCTTAAGGGACATGCCCCACGATATGATGAGACTTATGTGTCATATCGTCAGATCTTCCAGGCTACTGGCGGCTAGGAGGGATAGGCACCATGGAGATGCGGGACACAGCAGCTCATCGAATGATCATGATCATAAGGTGAGTGACCATTTTAGTACTCCACCTCCTCCTCCTTCACCTTGCGTAGGAGATGAAAAGCCAACATCTAGTCCTGAGCAGGCACCATCTCAGCAAGCACCTCTTGAGTAGGCACACCAATCTAAGTAGGCACCATCCACTGAGCAGGCTGCACCATCTCAGTAGGCACCTCCTGACCAGACACCATCTGATCAACAAGCACCTTTTGAGCAGGCATGCCCATTTGATTAGGAGGAACCATCGATTGAGAAGGCACCTCCAGTTGATCAGGCACATCCATCTAAGCATGAGGCACCATCGACTGAGCAGGCCTCGAGTACTAGTTATAGGATTGATGTAGTACCACCTGATATTTGACATTTATATGCAGTTCTATTACAGTTGTATATTTTTGACATTATATATATATGGTGCATGTATTTTATGTTCATGTTGATGTACTTAATTTACATGTTGGCGTTCATCATGATGTGTATATTGTTAGGTCACGTTAGATATGTTCATTTAATGTGCTTGCAGATAAATGTGAATGTGATAGCAGTTATTTGACATGAGATGTATACTTGATGTTTTTGTTGTGATGATGTTATACAATGTTTGTGTTTTGTTATATGATCATGATCACGATGATTTGTTGATGTTAGCAAATTTGAAAGTGTATTTTAGAATATGATGTTTGTAAGGTGGTTATCGTGATCGTGATGTTTATTTTTT
Source organism: Pinus albicaulis (assembly GCA_034641835.2). NCBI lineage: Eukaryota > Viridiplantae > Streptophyta > Pinopsida > Pinales > Pinaceae > Pinus > Pinus albicaulis. Next base: position 487,393,093 of record CM076582.1, read on the forward strand.
ATATTAAATCATGATAGTTATTAAATTTTATGTATTGGTCATTGTAAAATTATGTAATTGTGATTGTAATTATAATTTTAATTGTAATTTTATGTAAAATGTTAAATTGTAATTGTAATTGTAATTGTATGTAAAATATTTGTAAATTTGTAATTGTATTGTGAAATTGTAAAATTGTAATCGTAAGTGTATGCATTTTCATGATTCAATTTTATTAAAATTGTAAAATTTGTAAAATTTAATTGTAATTGTATGTATCATGATTGTGTTTGTAATTTTAATTTTAAATGTAATTGTATGTAAAATTTTAATTGTAATTGTATGTATTGTCATGATTCAATTTTATTAAAATTGTAAAATTTGTAAATTTGTAAATTTGTAAAATTGTAAAATTGTAATTGTAATTGTATGTATCATGATTGTAATTGTAATTTTAATTGTAACTGTATGTAAAATTGTAATATTAATTGTAATTGTATGTAAAATATTTGTAAAATTGTAATTGTATTGTGAAATTGTAAAATTGTATTTGCAATTGTATGTATTGTCATGATTCAATTTTATTAAAATTGTAAAATTTGTAATTGTAATTGTAGTTGTAATTTTAATTTTGATTGATTGTAAAATCGTAATTGTAATTGTATGTAAAATATTTGTAAAATGGTAATTGTAATTGTAATTGTATTGTAAAATTGTAAAATTGTAATTGTAATTGTTTGTATTGTCATGATTCAATTTTATTAAAATTTGTAAATTTGTAAAATAGTAAATTAATTGTCAATTTTGAACCATAACTACCGTAAGTAAAATGTGTACCATACATATTGTTAAATTACCATAATTGTAAAATTGTAAAATTGTAAATTTGTATGAATATAAATAATTGTAAAATAATAAATCTAGAATAATATGAATGTTTGTAACATAATAATGTTTAGAAAATAATGCAAATAAATTCATGTTTAGAGTTATCATTATATTATTATGATCTTACATACCAAAAATAATAGTATACATTAATACATTTTTTAAAATTTTGAATATATATATATATATATATATATATATATATATATATATATATATAAGCAATGCACTGTATCAAGTTCTTCTTTTTTTTATGTCAAATCCTAAAATAATACAACTACTTGATTGCTTTAAATGGTTTTTCACTATATCATTACTTAAATAAATGCTCCCTATATATATATATATATATAGGGAGCATTTATTTAAGTAATGATATAGTGAAAAACCATTTAAAGCAATCAAGTAGTTGTATTATTTTAGGATTTGACATTAAAAAAAAAAAAAACTTGATACAGTGCATTGCTTTCTTGATCAACATAATTGCAAATTATCAAGTGAAATGATTTTAACATTAACACAATGCAAACCAATTAATTCAAAATAGGTATTATAATGTTTGGAAAAAAAGATTCTTAGTTATAAGGTTAAGTCCTATTCTTTATAAAAGCTTATCTTAAATAGTATAAATGATGAAATAAAACATGTACCATATCACCCTCGGTTCTCATGATCACCCTCATTATCTTCCAGCTCCCTTGGCATGATAACACTAATGTTCTCAAAAATATGTTTTGATCTAGGGTCATGTTTCAATACGAACCACCAATCCCTATCCAACACATCTGGGTAAAAAAACACTTAGTTGCAGTGTTTGAGGAAAACATAAGGCTCCTTAGCTTCATCCCACATTTTTCTAGAGTTCATACATATCATCCTACTTTCGCGATCTTCCTTTACATTATTCTGATCAAAGGTGTCCCACCACCTGCACCTAAAAATAGCACATTGGAAAGAAGAGAATACCACTTCAATGATCTCTTGTATCTTTCCAATGTAACCTAACATCCCTCGTACTAGGGTTTGATCACAGTGGCTAGCTCGACTAGATTGATCGAAGTCGACTTCCACTCCACAATCTTGTGTCCTGTGTCCATCATCGACATTTTCTGTGCAAAAATGGTGTCTGTATGCCCACATAGATGGGAAAAAATACACCTATAAAAAAGTTAAAAAAAATTATAGTGTCATGTGTCTGATAACCTAACTGTTAAATTATAAAATATATATGTTACATTTCAAAGGTGCATTACTAAGTTTAAAATGTACATAAATATATTATTACCGAGCTGTTGCACCCAATCCCTTCGTTTAGTGCATCCTCTTCAACACGTGAGTAATCACTGGTTGCACCGTATTTTTATCCGACTTGGTCAGCAACCCAACTATTGAGGCATATAATTGTCATATTTTATTTTAAATGATCGAAATAAGGCATGCTTCTACCATTCAACCACCTGAATTATTTCCTGTCACTATCCCATTTCATCCTCTTTTGTTTGTACAATGCGACCCACGATTGTGTCACTTTGGAATTGTAAAGAACAAATTTATTGATTTCTTCAATTTCTACATTTGCTGATGAAATCAAACTGACATATACTACATATGAGATCAAAATATAAACTATATCGAATTTCAACGTGAATATTTAATTTGTGTAAATTTGAAAAATTATAAGTCGCTTACTCTTTATCAAACACATTTTTCTATTCATTTGGAGAAGCTCCCCTTCTCTTTTGTCTTCATCCCTTTCATCGTCCCAAATCACCACACCTGGTGTGTTGTCGATTTTCTTGATGTACACACTAGAATAATAGAAAGACTCATATGATATGTACCCCTCTGCCATAGACACCTCGGTTTTTGCCCTTTTTTCGAACAAAACCTTTCAATTATTCATGTACCTCTCTAAGAAGAACATCAAACAACAAGAAACCACCCCAACTAATTCAACCTCATATACTAGGTGTATTAGAATATGAACCTGCAAGTCCATGAAATTCGTTAGTAGTTCCTTCTCAAACATACAAACAATCTCAACTATCTCTTGACACCACCATGGAATGCTAGCCACATGAATCTCCTTTGACATGATCCAACGTAAAATGTAGATAATTTAGATATGGCACGTCCTAGGTCTTTGGGGAAGTCATGTTTCACACACCCACGCAGGAATAAAGGATAATGACACTGCAAAGTTATAAACACATGCAATAATATACAAAATTAGTTATGTTTTATGATCCCATGGGATAAAAATTATTAATATAACAAGTAATAAAATCATGCTTTTGACATTATACGTACTCTTAGAAGATTCAAATGGTCATGTGATTTCAACCCCAACAAATGGTCTTCCAGGGTGAAGCAGTGTCGTACTAAAGACCCATATGAATATGGAACGCTCACACCCATTAAAAATTCCTTTGCCAAAGAAATATCATCTTTTTTTAAAATCCATGGGACATCACCTTCTTTGATATGCCAATTAGAGGGACCAGCCTCTAATCCTATAATTTCTAATTGTCTTGGCCAATGTTTGTTTTTAGTTTTTGAAGTAATAAGATCTTTCCTAACAGCCAATGTGTCACTTTATTTCGATGATATGTGCCTCCATAAAGAAGATGAAACTTTTTTAAATATATGCATGGGATCTAATAAGTGGGTAATCTTAAGATTCTCCCAATATGGGAGGTTATAAAAGATAGATTTCCTTTTCATCCCAATGGGAAATTTCTCAACATAGGTGTCAAAGAATTATGGATCATCGAACACAGGTTCCCCATTTGAATTGAACATTTCTATGAACTCCTTCTCCTTCTCTCTTTCATATTCTCTAAGCCATTCAGCTGGTGTCATTATTGCGGGCCTTTGGGTTCTCTCTCGTTTACCATTGAAAGCGGATGTTGCTCTTATGTAAGGTTGTTATTATGGGAGGAATACCCTTGAGTAGTCATACACTAGAATTCGTAGGTCGTTGGACCATCTAGCTTTCAGAGAAGGTCCACAACATTTACATCCATAATACCCTTTTTTTACAAGACCTACGAAATTATTGTATACAATATGCATGGCATGTTAAAGAATATCATGGAGATAAGAACAATTACAACGAATTAAATTAATATGTGAAATAATATTGTTACGTATATAAAAAAATCAATAAACATGTAATTTACCAGAGTAAACTCCTAAGCTTGGATAATCATGTGTCGTGTAAGCACATATGCCATACAACATAAAACTCCTCTCTGTTGTGATGGGTCTTGATACATCATATACATTTATCCCATCGATAATTCCTTCAATTCATCTACGAGTGGTTGTAAGTAGACATCCATATTCTTCAATTGTCTTCTACTAGGGACTAAGAGAGCCAACATAAGATGTTCATTCTTAAAGAACAACCATGGGGGGATATTTTTATTCATCACTACTACAGGACAAAAAAAATAGTTGGTGTTCTGGAGGGAATATGGGTTGACTCCATTCATGGCTATGATGAGTCATAGATTTCGTACTTCATCCTTGAATTTTTTGTGCCATGTATCCTCTATATGATTCATGGCTATTGAATATGTTGGGATTCACATAACTCCCAACTCACTTCTATGTGAGGCATGCCATCCCTGAAACATAGATAATTCTTTGAAATGAAAAACCCTTTGAATCCTTGGGATTATAGGCATGTGCCTCAATATCTTAAAAGGGGGACCATGTGATTTACCCTTGTTCTTTTATTTATTATACCTGTCATGCCCACATTTCAGACATATATATTTGTCTACATATTCTCCTCTATATAGAATAAAATAATTTGGACATGCATGATATGATATGTACTCAATACCCAACATTTTCAACAATTTCTTTGCCTCTTCGCAGCTACCGGGTAAGACATTATCACTCGGAAGAACCTTATCTTTGAATAACTTGTAGTTAGTGGACAATATTAAATGTACAATGGAAACAATATTTAACATTCATAAAATTGACCATCTGTAATGTTGATTGTGTGACAATATTTCTCAAAATATAAGGGACTTGATGGTCAATTACCTCAAAATTTCCGAGAAACATGCATTTGACAAGCCAAAATTTGCTTTCAAGTTGTTTAGTAACACCGTTTTCCCCAAATAGGTAGACTTTGACTGACCGCCAAGTCAAAAGAGAGGGGTGGTGGAAGAAAATTTAAGGCTTTCAAAAGAGGTATCGGTGATATGAGTATCATCCCCTAACTGACCATCATTCTGGAATGCATCTAACAACATTTTCTCCATGGTAGTCGTATCCCTTAATTAATCATCCATACCAACCTATATTTGATGGCCTCCATTTCCAACTTGTGAAGAACTACTATTGTTGTAGTCATTCCTAATTGGTGAATCTAGACGTAGTGGGAATTGAATAGGTGGTTGATTCAACTATTCTTGGTATCGTTCCTCTCCTAATTTTTCTCTTAATTCAACCTTCTCTCGATTAGACATTGTCATGGGGTGCAACGGAAGATGGTAGGTAGGTTTCTCATCATCACTAGAATCCTAATAATTTAAAAATATATATTTCAACATAATTATACAAAATTGATGATATCAATTAGCAAGCATGTCAATGCATGATTAATTGGTTTGACATTGAAATAATTACATTATACCAAACAATTATTACCATCATTGTTCCATGATTGTGGCTAGAAGATGGCATGTTACAATTAGCAGGGTGAAGCGGTTGTCCATTTTTATCTACAAACCGTGCCTTGCAATATGCTGCTCCTGATAAGAGCTTCCGATGTTTTGGAATTGTTTGAATATTTTGTGCATCTGAACTCGATTCTGAATTTGCATGAACCTAGAAATTTGTATATATTAATTTTATTCAGCTGATTGACATGGATAAAATAAATAAATTCAATTAGATAATGGAAATATAAATAAAATTTGAATTAATTACGTCTGGAGATAGATAGGGAGAACTCTACGATGGAATTTAAGAAATATTATGGAATGAGGTGGATTTTGAAGAATTTTCCATTTTATATAATTATGAGATTTTCTCCCTGCATTTAAGAAAAAACAAAAATAACTTTTGGTGTACATAACTAAAATTTATTTTGGTGCCTTAAAAAAGGATTTATTGTTCTCGATGCTAATGTATTGTTAACTACACCAGTGCGGTTTTATTACCGAGCACACTGATGTTGTTAGTTAACAAACGCATCGAATATCGGGAAAAAAAAGCACAACTTTATTTTTTTGAAGTAAAAAAAAATCAGTAAAGTAAAAAATGAGCGGCAAATGATTTTCAGAAATTTAATTTCCTAAAATTTATTTAAATAGTAAAATCTATTCATTATTTCATTATTTTTGCAAAAATTTTCAGGGAGGGATTTGCACGAGAGATATACCTGGAGCAAGAGAGCACTGTAGAGAAACAAAACACTTTCGAACAATAACACTATTCATAGAATTAGAATTTGAAACATCTGGCGATTCACACAAAAACCCTGTAGTATAGTAAAATTGTTATTCTTTACTACAATAATTGTTTTTTTACAGTTTTTATTAGATTTAATACATGCATAGTAAAAAATTTAAATTTAACTGTGCATTTTACTAATAAAATCATTTACAAAAAAATCCATTCTTACGTTAAACCCTTGCTTCTTCTTGTTCATCTGACTTCATAATTAGGGTTTTTCATTTTAGATTTATAGGGTTTGCATTATATATATATATATATATATATATATCTCTGTGTGTGTGTGTGTGTGTGTGTGTGTGTGACATCTAACCCATGGGACCACTTACAGAGTCAGATCCCAATCCCTATCGGCCCTTTAACGATTTAAAAAAAAAAAAAAATTAATCGAAGCGCACTGTTTAAAATAGCGCACTGGAGCATGATTTTAGTATAACGCGCCAAGCGTGTATTGACAAAAAACATTGTTTGATAAAAACCGATTTTTATTGATTTATGTTTATGTTAATCGATGCTCTGGTATTAATATAACACACTGGGACTCCTATTCACAAAAATCATCGTATAATGTTTCTAATATATTGGCGATGTGTTTATAAGAACCTACCACACCATTTTTGTTGCTTAAGTTGTGAAAGTCGCACTAGGAGTTTAATTTAGATAGACACACCGTTTTCTTGATTTTATTTTTTTTTTACTTTAAAAGTATGTGATTTATTTATAATATATATTAATGAATGGTATAGGTTTTATATTTTTAAATAAGTGGATGTCAACGGTTCAAGTAACAAAAATACTAATAGCACATCCAGAAAGGCAAAAAAGGAAAATTCTTTGTAAATTCTTTAAAAAAAATATTATTTTTGAACTATATGTAAGTTTAACTAATATGTATTGTTTAGTGTGTATCATGCAAAGCCACAAAATGAAGAAGCTCGATAATATTATTTCTGATCTAAGACCAGAAGAGTGTAAAATCTTGATGGAAAAATTGCAGAAGGATGAATCAGGTGAATGAAAAAGTACTATTCATCCAATATGAGTTTCTTTTTTGATTTTTCATTAATAATATACTTAAAAATATTAGATAACATGTTTCAAACAATATATTAATTCATATATGTTTTGTTGAGATTCAACAAGATGATGATCCTATTGAAAATTAAGCACCTTCACTAGGTGGGGCTCGCAGACTATTTTTAGGTGTATGTCAATTTTTATAATGGTGAGCATATTCTAAAATTAGCAGGAGACTAATTCTAGATGGTTGAGAAAATTATATCTTTAGATGAAGTTTCAATTTTTCGATCATGGGTGAAGTCTATTTATAGATTGCATATCTAAAAATAGAATGCATGTCTATTATTATTAGCCCTTAATAATAATCAGACAATAAATAATAACTTATTCTCTTGAAGCACTTGATTTCAGTTAACTGATGAGGAAAACTAGTTAGCTGGAGGAATTACACATTACAAGGTTGGTTGGTGGGACATGCACAATGGACTTCATTGTAACTCATTGTGGCAGAGTTGTAACTGAGTTGGAAGAGTAGTTATGTGAGTTTTTATTTAGTTTAACTCAATTAAGTGAGTTAAAAACAGTTTTTCTAGTTGTAACTAAAGATACACTAGTGATAGATCAGTGAATTAATTATTTAATTAATTCACAAGAATTTTCTTACTTGCAACTGAAGAAATACAACAGCTAACTACTTGCATGTCAGATCCAGTGGAGACCCAGTGGAGAGATAGGTGAAAGGGTGTGTTTGACTATCAGTTGTGACTATAGTGACACATTCAATGCATCTACACACACATTGGAGTTGCCAATGAGGACTGCACATTCAAGGCAAGGCAAGATCGAATTCATCCAGGGATATTCTTCAACAGGGATTGTGCAGTTGAGGCAGGTTGTCAGGAGGCAGTAAATTGGTGCATGTGTGAACCAATTTTTGTATGACAATGTGAGACGATTGTATATTGTACTGAGAGCTCTATGAGCATAGCTTTGTATGATATTGTTTCATGATCCATGATGTACATAATATATGATAGTTGGGGTTTTTAGCTTTAAGATTTCCCAGTAAAAAAAATCTTGTTATGTGCGATTGATTTTTCTTCATATGTTTGCAATTGGCGATTTAATTTCTGCAAAGAATTGAGTAGAAGGATTATGTATTTAACAGTGGATTTAATTGTTAGACCAGGGGAGTCTGGTAATACATCATTGTATTGTTTAAATTTTTACATGGTATCGGAGCAGTGTTAATCACTGAAGATTGCAATATTGAAGCAGAGTTGAGTTTTGTTGGTGGAACAATTCGAATTTCCTGCAAGAATTTCTTGGTGCGACAGTTGAGTAAACATCGAAATGGATTTCAATGGTTTGTGGTTGGAGTATGCACTCGAGGTCAACTCGAACTACATAGCCTGGAAGGACAGGATGGAGGCGGTGCTTGAAGATAATGGCTTGAAGGAGTTCATCGATATCGATGTTCCTAAGCCCACTTCGATGGATGTTGCATTACTTGATGCCTGGCAAAAGAAAGTAGCGAAGACGAGCAGGATTTTATTGGAAGGTGTGAGAGACCATATTGTCTCATGCCTTCATGGGAAGTCCACTCCATTTGCAATGTGGAAGGCTTTGACAGATATTTTCCAAAGAAGCAGCGACCATAGGAAGTTGTCGTTGAAAGATAAACTCAGAAAAATGAAAATGGAGAAGGGCGACAATATTCCAAAGTATCTCACGAAGTTTTTCCAATGTATGGATGAACTAGGGAGTGTGGTAATCATGGTTGCTAATGATGATTTTGTGAGCTTGGCTCTCTTGGGTCTTCCTAAGATTTGGCACAATTATGAAGACTCTGTCAATGGACAGGAAAAATTTCCGGATTGGGAACGACTGTGGTCGGATCTAGTGCAAGAGGAGTTCAGGCAGAACACTAGGGATGGCTCTTCATCAAAGCATGATGATGAAGAGGATTTTGCTTTGGCTGCCAAAGCGAGGAAAGGGAAGGGGAATAAATCGCATTCAAAATCCAAGGCTAAAGGCAAGAAGCTGGATTTGTACAAGGTGAAATGTTTTCACTGTCACGAACATGGGCATCTCGCCACTAACTGCCCACAGAAAAAGAAGAACAAGAAGGTTGCTGGAGCTACAGCTAGTGAGGCCCTTGCCTCGCAATTTGAACTTGATTTCTCTTTTATCACATGCTTGGTTTCAAGCGCAATGCGATCAGTGTGGTATCTTGATAGTGGTGCTTCCTTCCACATGATGGGAGATAAGGATATTTTCAGCGACTTGGAGGAGAAATATCTCCAAATGCATATAGAGATGGGTGACGATGGATGATACAGTGTGACCGAAATTGGTACCATTACCTTTGAGAGGGAGTCAGGTAAACTATTTATGTTGAAAGATGTTATGCATGTTCCAGGTCAAAAGAAGGACTTGGTCTCAGTCGCGATGTTGGAGGACAGAGGTTATGACGTTGTTTTCAGCGATGGAAAAGCATTCTTGCGACATAAAACAACGGTTCAAACCAAGAGGATAGGGATTCGAGTCAAGAATCTCTACAAGATGGAGGTAGATGGCTGCGTTGTAATGGTGGGAAAAGAAGAATAAGTGGTGAGCCGCGATGAGGGGGAATTATGGCACAGGCAATTGGGCCATCTTCACCATGGCGCCCTGAATATTTTGCAGCAGATTTCTACTGGACTTCCCAAGGGTACACTTGCACAGTTAGATCAGTGCAAGGGATGTACTATGGGTAAGTTTGAGAAGACCACCTTTCATGAAAAGGAGAATCGTGCTTCGGTGATCCTGGAGAGAGTTCACACTGACATGTGTGGGCCATTCTCGATTGCTTCAACAAAAAAACACAGGTATTATGTTATTTTTGTTGATGACTATTCTCGTAGATGTTGGATCTTCTTCATGCAAAAGAAAGATCAAACATTCTCAAAGTTCAGTGAGTTTAAAGCATTGGTGGAGAAAGAGTTGGGGAAGAAAGTGAAGGCTTTGCGGAGTGATAATAGTGGTGCATATATCTCGAATGAATTCAAGTACTTCTGTAGAAAAGAATGAATTCGAAGAGAACTCATAGTGCCTCATAACCCACAGCAGAATGGGGTCATAGAGAGGAAGAACATAACGATCGTGGGTGCTTCATGAGCTATGCTGCATGATCAAGGCCTACCCATGCACTTGTAGGCGGAAGCATGCAACACTGCGGTGTATGTGCAAAACCGTTGTCCTCATAGAGTACTTGGCATGAGTACACCTGAAGAAGATTTTACTTGTAAGAAACCGTATGTTTATCACTTTAATATTTTTGGCTCATATGTTTATGTTCATGTGACCAAGAACGCCAGGAAGAAGCTGGAGTTGACTGATGAAGTTGGGGTATTTTTTGGGTACAAAGAAACACCCCATAATTATTGTGTGTATTTTCTAAACAGTCGAATAACTATGGTGCAACGGGATATAAAATTCAATGAGGAGAAAGCCATGAAGTTTTCGCTTGAGAGGGAGCTACACTTGCATGCAGAGGAGGAACTACTTGTTCCCAAAGATGAGTCTCTAGATGTGGATCAGCCACAAGAGGAGGATCATGGAGTGGATGAGTCCCCTTGCGCAGAGCCAAACCTTAGAACTAGCAGAAGGCGTACCATAGAAGCTGAGAGGCCGAAGCTTGATGTGGCATAGAATGTAGGAGCCCCTACTTCACAATGCAGACAAAAGACAGTCTCCTGACCAATTCACTGGATACATGACTATATGAAAAAATGTATTGTGACAGAGCCATATTCTTTTCAGGAAGAAGTGCAAGAGCCCACATGGGTAGATGCAATGGTGGAGGAGTATGACTCCATTGTCAAAAACAGTGCTTGTGAAATTGTTCCAATACTGGTTGATAAATCAGTGGTAGGTTCAAGATGGATCTACAAGGTAAAGCAAGCTGCTGATGGGAGTGTTGAGAAGTATAAGGCAATATTTTTTGCCTGGGGCTTCTCACAGATCGAGGGGATTGATTATGAATAAACCTTTGCACCTTTCACACGGTATTATTCCATAAGGACCATCCTTTCTCTCTCAACACAGATGGGTTGGCACATTCATTAGATGGATGTGAAGATTGTGTTCCTTAATGGGATCATTGAGGAAGAAGTGTACATTGAGCAGGCTGAAGGATTTGAGATATTCAGTAGCGAGTTGCATGTGTGAAAACTCGAGCGTTGTATGGGCTGAAGCAAACACCCCGTGCTTGGTACACTCGGATCGACATCTATTTCACTGGACTTGGCTTCACCAAGAGTGAGGCGGATGCAAACCTAGACCAGATTGTGGTGGAGGGTAAGATTTTAATCATTTTTCTTTATGTTGATGATTTAATACTGACTGGTGATGAGCAGTTGATACACTCATGTAAGGAGGACCTTGCAAAGTAGTTTGAGATGAAGGATATGGGCCTCCTTCATTATTTCCTTGGATTGGAAATATGGCAACGAGAAGGTGAACTGTTTGTGTCTCAAGGCAAGTATGCAAGGGAGATACTCGATAAGTTTCACATGGAGGGCTGCAAACCCATGGATACTCCTCTTCCAGGAAACTGGAGGAAATAGAATGTTACATCGGCAGAGGTAGTGGATGCTACTGTCTATCAACAGTTGGTGGGTTCGCTCATGTATTTAGTTAATACAAGACCGGACATTTGCTATGCAGTGAACCAGCTTAGTCAAGCGATGGTTAAGCCTACCAAGATATTTTGGAAGGCAGGCAAGCATGTCCCGAGATATCTCAGGGGCACATATGAGTATGGCTTATGGTACAGACAGACGAATGAGGTGAAGCTGCATAGCTTCACGGATGCAGATTGGGCAGGCAGCCCAACGGACAGAAAGAGCACATCAGGAGGGGTTTTCAGTATCAGATCTACATTTGTTTCTTGGTATAGTAGGAAACAAAGATCTGTGGCACTCAGTTCAGCGGAAGCAGAATACATGGCAGCAAGTCAAGCTGCATGTGAGGCTCTCTAGATGAGGAAGATCTTGGTCTGTTTGTTCGGTTCACATTTAGATCCTACAATGATTCATTTTGATAATCATATTTGCATTAAACTCTCGATTAATCATGTGTTTCATGATAGATCTAAGCATATAGATATCCGGTATTGTCATATCATAAATTGTGTGCAACGAAAGATCATGTTGCTTCGTACATTCCTACTGAAGATCAAGATGCAGATAATCTGAAGAAGGCGCTCACCAAGAGAAAAGTAGAATACCATAGAGACAGGATCGAGGTGAAGGATAATCCCTTTCTTGTTGAGAGGGAGTGTTGAGATTCAACAAGATGATGATCCTCGTGAAAATTAAGCACCTTCACTAGGTGGGGCCCGCAGGCTATTTTTAGGTGTATGTCTATTTTTATAATGGTGAGCATATTCTAAAATTAGCGGGAAACTAATTCTATATGGTTGATAAAATTATATCTTTAGATGAAGCTTCTATTTTTAGATCATGGGCGAAGTCTATTTGTAGATCGCATATCTAAAAATAGAATGCATGTCGATTATTATTAGCCCTTAATAATATTCAGACAATAAATAATAACGTATTCTCTTGAAGCACTTGATTTTAGTTAACTGATGTAGCAAACCAGTTAGCTGAAGGAATTACGCATTCCAAGGTTGGTTGGTGGGACATGCACAATGGACTTCGTTGTAACTGATTGTGGCAGAGTTGTAACTGAGTTGGAAGAGTATTTATGTGAGTTGTTATTTAGTTTAACTAAGTTAAGTGAGTTAAATTTAGTTTTTCTAGTTGTAACTAAAGATACACTAGCGAGAGATCAGTGATTTAATTATTTAATCAATTCAGAAGCAGTGTCTTACTTGCAACTGAAGAAATACAATAGTTAACTACTTGCATGTCAGATCCAGTGGAGAGATAGGTGAAATGGTGTGTTTGACTATCAGTTGTGACTACAGTGATGCATTCAATGCATCTACACACACATTGGAGTTGTCAATGAGGATTGCGCAGTCAAGGCAAGGCAAGATCTAATTCATTCAAGGATCTTCTTCCGCAGGGATTACGCAGTGGAGGCAAGATGTTAGGAGGCAGTAAATTGGTGCATGTGTGAACCAATTTTTGTATGACAGTGTGAGACGATTGTATATTATACTAAGAGCTCAATAAGCAGAGCTTTGTATTAGATTGTTTCATGATCCATGATATACATAATATATGATAGTTTGGGTTTTTAGCTTTAAGCTTTCCCGTTTAAAAACATATTTTTATGTGAGATTGATTTTTCTTCATATGTTTGCAATTGGCAATTTAATTTCCGCAAAGAATTGAGTAGAAGGATTTGTATTTAAAAGTGGCTTTAATTGTTAGATCAGGGGAGTCTGGCAATACATCATTGTATTGTTTAAATTTCTACATTTTTAATGTTCTACAGGGACCAACATCGAAGAAAATGAATGTTTTTCTAAGAAAAGAAAAAAAATAGAACACGCAAATGAAAATGAATTGCTCCTAGCTCATCTGGAGTGGTGTTGGAGGTTAACGAAAGAGGAAAAAAAATTTACAAAACTTTGAGGGATCTAGTGGAATGAATGTATAGATGTTATTTCCATTTACAATACAAAAATCAATCCTATGATTCCAAGAACCAAATTTTATTTAAACTACAGGAAGAGTTTCCAGAGAATTGGTCAATGAAACATGTTAGACTTTTAATAACAAAAATGTACAACAACAAAAAAGAAGGATTGAAAAGGTAATATTCCTTTAAATTTTTTTCTAGAATTATATGTATATATTACTACAAAGCAATCATTTATGAATATCACTTTTGTTAGATTTAGTTTTCATATATCAATATAAAAAATAAATAGTTTATTGTCATGCTACTTTTTTCAGGAAGATTATGAAAATATCAAAGTATGAACGAGTTGATATAAGAAATATGCTAGTAGGAATGTAAAAAAAGGTGTACAAGGGGATGGTCAAAGAAATGGATATAATTGCATTGCATCAGGAGCCATCTCAACAACAAAGTGCTTCGAATGTAATATGTAATCATTGAATTTTTCGATTAGGTATAATAAATAAATAAGTTAGGATTAAATATTAATTTTCAATTATTTTCTTACATAAAAGAAAATAAAATGGAACCCTTTCAACAGATAAAACAGGACGACAAGGAAGAAAAGGGTTGATATCTGTGTTTGTGAGTAATTGTTACTTTGTTATAATAACTTAACTAGATTTTATTTTTTTATATTTTAAGTTGTTTTACAACAATCATCATTGAATGTCTTCAAACATGTGTTATCATACAAAGAAGAACCAATAGAAGAATTTATTGACATTGGGTTAAATATGGGTTGTCAATACATGTTGGCATATCAGAAATTAATTGTGGAATTTTAAGTATCTATCTTGTTTTACTTAGCTTCATCTATAATTAATAGAACAAAAAAATCTTTTATATTAAATCTATGATTTGTTATGGGGTATTAAACTTGTAGGAAACAAAGTATGGAACTGCGCCAACAAATGAATTGTTGAAAGATAGCATGAAATTTGGTTTTGAAATAATGTGTACAGTTCATGAGTCAATTCTTGTTATGGTACATTTCTTTTCGTTGTACATTGATGTATATTATTTAATATTGCAATTTTCATTATTCTCACCAATGTAGATACACTCATTAGACTTTATTTTTATGTTTGTAGATAGAACTTGAAGAAGAAGAAAACAATAAACACAATGAACAAAACATTCCTCCAAATAACCCAAGTCATGGAAGTAGCTGGAAAAGTGACAACAATTCCAATGAAGAATGATGATCAATATGTTTGGATATCAAAGCAAGGCGTTGTATTTTTTGAAATATTTTTCTGTGAAATCAGAGATTTTGTTTAATGTAATGGACATAGTGTCCCCATTGAAAGACAAAGGGATAACAATAACTGTCTCATTTTGTATGACAACTTGTGTTATATATATATATATATATATATATATATATATAAGTTTTAATTTATTCTATTGTGTTCTCCATTGTCACTGTGAAATGTTACACCACTGATTATATATATGGATGATTAAATATTGTAATGAAGAGATGTGAAATATGATGATATGATATAAAAAATTCATCCAAACATCACATTCAAATGCACTAATAAAAATTTAATTGATATGAATACTTTTATAATATATGTGTCAACTTTTGATGAATAATGAATTTTAAAAAATCACAATAATTGCACTGTCATAGGTCGATGTTTCTAAAAAATAGAAATGAATATCAGTGAGTGTGTATGATATTGCACACTAGTGCGTTTGTATGATACTGCGCACCGGTGTGTTTCTACGACCTATGAGAACCACACCAAATACCAATACCAATTAGAATGCCTGGTGCACTTTATCGACGACTACGACCCAGGTGGATAGGCGTTGCATGCACTGGTATGGTTTGCCTCTAACGCACCAATGCATTTTTATAACTTAACAGACTGGTGTGTTTTTACACCTTAACGGCCCAGTGCGTTTTTACACCTTAACGACCCAGTGCATTTTTACATCTTAACGGCGCCGATGCATGCACCTTCTATCAACTCGGTGTGTATTTGTGAGTGACATGCATCGGGACGTTGCTAAATGCCCCCGGGCTTCCAATATTTTTTTCCATCCCAGTGCTTGGTATGTTTATAGTACTGGTGCATACAGGTTAATATACATCGGTGCATTCCATATGCCCACATAGATGGGAACAAATTCACCTATAAAAAAGTTAAAAAATCATAGTGTCATGTGTCTAATAACCCAACTGTTAAATTATAAAATATATATGTTACATTTCAAAGGTTCATCACTAAGTTTAAAATGTACATAAATATATTATTACCGAGTTGTTGTACCCAATCCCTATGTTTAGCACGTCCTCTTCAGCACGTAGTAATGACTAGTTGCACCGTATTTCTCTCCGACTTGGTCAATAACCCAACTATTGGGGCATATAATTGGCATATTTTCTTTTAAATGATCGAGATAAGGCACGCTTCTACCGTTTGACCATATGAATTCTTTCATGTCACTATCCCATTTCATCCTCTGTCATTCGTACAATGCGACCCATGGTTGTGTCAATTCAGAATTGTAAAGAATGAATTCACAATTCCCATACACACCAGTAATATAAACATTTTTTTTTTTTTGGTTTTCAGAATTTGGCTAAAGCACTAATTTCCCATAAATTAAGACAAAATTGTTCAATATTTCTTCAACTTTTTTCGCTTCCCGAGGCATATTTAAAGAGGGTTTTGCATCTACATTGATTTGGTGCAATAACCATGAAAATTTATTAAGAATGAATACTTTTGTGTCTATGTAATTTATATGCACAAAGAAGTCCCTTTCTCCCATCCACCTTTCCCCATAAAACGGTGGGAAGTATAGTTCTTAGTTGACCCAATCTTTGCATGGGTGTGGTTACTTAGTATTTATTCAATATTGCAAATTTGCGACTAGACTAGTGGGATCATAAAAACAAGTGGCCGCATGCACACAAATTCATGACAAATTTTTAGCTATGTTTTTATTTTTATATCTAATTTTAATTAAATTATTTTTTAATTTATCACAAATTTATATAAAGTAAATGGTACATATATGATATTTTAAAAAAAAATTGTGCCATCTATCAACACAGCCTGCACAGAGCCCACGTTTTTTCTTCATCGTCTAGCCATGTAGGGGAAGCCATTTAACCAGGTCCTCACACTGCTCATTCCTCTGCCTCCTTTGCTAGGCTAGGTTTTCGGTCTATGAATGATCTCAACCCATGGTTCCAAGATTGTTCTCTATGCCTGAGGAAATAATTTTGGAGAAGAGAAAGGCTTAGTGTGCATGTGAGGGTAGCTTGCTATGCTCAAGGGCAATCACACCCCCATGAGTTAGACATACATATGTATTTGTCTATTTTTTGATACAAGGGGGTGGCATTTCTGCTCATAATCGTAGAAGTGGGGAGTCGATTTATGGATTGAATTTTTAGGATTGAAAATTTTTGGTTGAAGCATTAACAGAAAGTTACGTTTTCAACTGAAAAATTTGGACTTAATACTAATGGTTCACAGTTTTTTATCACTATGACACAGAACTCTCATATAGATGGACGTAATGTGGTATTTGGAAAGGTAATAAAAGGTAGAGGAGTTATGAGAGACCCCTGCTTGAAACAATATTTTTCCCTTGAATGATGTTATAATTGCAGACTATGGAGAGATACCAGATGGTGCAAATAATGATGTTATTAACTTCTTTAAATATAGAAACAAATATCCATGTTGGTGAAGTGATTTGGATGAGAAACCTTCAACACTATCAATGTGGATAGTTGCAATGGATTCCACTAAGAGTTTTGGAAATGAACATTTCAAGGTGATTTTTTATACTTCACATATCATTTTTTTGTTTTGCAATTATAAACCTAGAATGAGTGTATTGGCTTTTTGGAAGAAATTTTGTGCTTTTAAGCTATTTGTTTTGGGAAACTTCCCATTAACTTTTTTTCACATTCTTAAGCATGTTTTCTTGTACCTTTGTATGTTCATTTTTTTAATAAAGTTGTTTTTGATTTACTAGCTCATGTTTTTCTTTTAGGTTTCTTATTGAATTATGATTTGGTTGCAGGGACACCGATTAAAAAAATCCAACTACAAATTTTTGAGGGAATTGAAAACCTTGCATGCTAAAAATAAGTTGTTTTTTACTGGAATTCCCCTACAAATAATTTGGTTGAACTTTGTCCCTTGCTCAATTTCATTTTTCCTCATATATTCACATCACATGAAGAGTTTTAATCTTGGTAAGCATCCATTTTGCATGAATTTTACTTTCTTAGTTACCGGATTGAGTAATATAGGATTTCAATTGTCTAATAAGTTTGGATTCTATGAGATGCTATTTCCATTGGATCATTATTTTGTCATTATCAAGTCCAATGTTGACCCTTTTCCTAGTCTATAACAACTACACTTATTGGAAAATCCATTGTATTAATGTTGATATTCTTATTTCAGGTGGTTTATGGTAGCTACATCTTTGAGGTGATATGATGATATTGTCTCTAGCCATGTCTCTAGTTGTGGGTGTTCTATTAGTGTAATCCTTTACCAGTATTTTTTATCAATGAATGTTGGAAAATATAAATCTACGTGTTCTTCTTGTACAACTAAATTCTTTGCTATTGGTCAATCAAGATATTACTGCCAAGGAAGAGAGCCCATATGCAAACACAATATTTTTCAAAGAATATAGTTCCCTATTTTTCCTACATGGAGAATGGAGCCAAGAGAGATGAAGAATGGATTCCAAGCATGGAGATGGATTACAATTACAACAGTGCTCAAACTATGAAGCACTCAAGCCAAACAGATAGGCTAGAATGACCCTGAAATCCCCTCAAAGGAGGCATTGCATAACTGGAGAGCTGCTGGAGAAAATATTGCGTTATCCCTTCAGTAGATGATGTGCATATGACTACTATATGAAAGGGAATGCATAGATCTAGGCTGATCTGGAGTCTGATGATGCCAAGATTCAAGATCTGGGAACTATGATGGAAACCCAAGATAACCCAAAAAGGAAATTCTAGATCTATGATATTGGAAATTCACCCTCCTACGGTTTGATCCCTTGACTGATGGGTTATGCATATCTGAAGCTCGATCTGAATGTAAGATGGTTGAAATAAAGTAAAAATCAGATATATGCTTTGAGGGCCGATCCCTCCTTCAAATCTTCAAGCCAAAAGCTTGAGATGTTGCTTCTTATTCCTCCTCCTCAAGATGCAGCAATTGAATATGCAGCTGCTGGAAAAAATACGCTGCAAGGGAGGGAGATGCTCAATCCTTATGTAAAATGCAGCAAATAAGCTCAAGGCTTATGCAAGCAGTGATACCAAAGTGAGGGGATGATCCCTCACAGGATTCCTAGCTACAATGCTAGAAACTTCCCTTCTCCCTTGGATCTACAAGACTGTACTGCGCAATTCCTGATGGAACTGCTACTACTGGGAGATGTATGATGGATGACCTGATGCCTTATATAGATCTGAAGTAGTGGACATCTGATATTGAAGCTCAAGATGATAGGATGTGTTGTAGTTCCTAGAGATAGCATTGAGTTGCAAAAGACCAGTGCCTAGGAAATCTTAAAATCAGAGGTTAAAAATGGACAACAGCATAAAATGCCTCTGACAAAATATGGAATGAGGAAACAATGGATTTGGTGGTTCATGGAGTGAGAAGGTCTTGGAGTCAATTCATGTGAATTCCTTATACTGTGAGAGGGCTCAAGAGGCTGCGAGGCTTGGTGGCTTTTAAATGGGCCAAGTATAAAACAATGAGCAGAAATCTTGAAAATATGCAGGGGTGTTGAGGGAGAACGGAGAAGGAACCCACGAGAGATAGGCTTAAGAGATTTAAGAATATGTCCCCTATGAACTCAGAGGAAACGCATATAAATGAAATATGGATAACAATAGAGGTTCGTGGAGCACGAATTAAGGTAATACAACAAGCTTAATTACATGAGCGCTAACACCTAGGTGTTATACATATATAAATTCATGAATAAAATTGCAGATCACCAACAGCTACATTACACGAACCATCAAGGAAGAATAGCATGAAATATGTTTACACATGAAGCGGAAATTACTTATAACAAAGAAATCAAATACATACTGCTCATTACCCCGTTTGGAATCCAAATATCAACTATGTATTCTATTGAGTTCAAACAACTCTCCCCAATATGTATCTCAAAGCATAGGGAGCACAGTCATACAAAACTATAGCAAAATTCTTCCAAAATTCCAGAACCTTTGTTTCATCTTAGAACTCACTACATATAGATTTCTCCTTGAGGGTTTCTGACTGAATATTCTGTCATGATTGACCCACACAGGTGGAGCCGAAATATCCTAACAAACTATCAAACCGTGCTTCAATCAATCGCTTCTTTAACAGAAAAATCAAAATAGAATTGGGTAAAATTGGGATTTTACCAGAAAAACATCACTATCTAACAGTAAAGAGAAACAAAATTATGGGCCACGTAGACCAAATCTTGAAATATTCCATGGGAACGGTGAGGAGTGGCCCTGAAAATATGGCCAATCTGGTTTCCACCACTTGACTTTCATCTGTTGTGGAAGGCCTCCACTCTCTAATTCTCATGATTCCTTTTAACCATAATGAAATGGCCAACTGTGTTGCACATGCCTCACTCTTTAGCGAAGATTTTCTGGATTAGTTGAATAAACCATGCCTATGTTGTTCTACCAAAATCATGTGTTTGTGTTGGGAATGAAGGGGAGATGATGGGAGTGATGGTGCGGCCTAAAGTCGGGCCGGAGGCAATAACACACGACGGGACAGTTTAACACTGCAAGGAGTGGGACAAAGGTCGTCGGAGGGATTTGATGACGTAGCATGGAGGTGGGGCCCAAATCCATATCGCAGATCGCGAATTGGAAGCCTTTGTTATAAACAGCAAGAAGTAAGTGATAAGATTTGCGGGGAGTGAAGTGTGATTGCGGCGAGCGGAAGGTGACATGGCATACGAATGCGGGACCACTTCGCATATCGCAAATCGCAATATTTATGCGTTAACAACGAAGGGTAAGTGATAAAAAGTGCGATGTGCGAAGTGAGATGGCAGGGACAGTGACATGGCAGATGGAGGTGGCACCGCCCGCAAATCGCACGTCGTGACTTTTATGTGTGAGCAGGCGGAGGTTAAACGTTAAAATCTGCGAAGTGCGACATGCAACGTGCTGAAATTAAGTGAGTGAAAAAATGTGGAAGGCAAGGAAAATGAAAAATATGAAGATTTGCATGCGGATTTAGGTAGTGTATCAAGG
This sequence comes from Pinus albicaulis, assembly GCA_034641835.2. Lineage (NCBI taxonomy): Eukaryota > Viridiplantae > Streptophyta > Pinopsida > Pinales > Pinaceae > Pinus > Pinus albicaulis. The sequence goes on from CM076582.1 coordinate 487,414,403, forward strand.
TTGGATGGGTCCCACCAAGTCGCATCGGTGGCAAGATAAGTTTCGGTGAGTCTTTTAAGATGTAAAGGTTAAAACTAGCGGGGCGTGGCGTTGCTTAATGAAGAAATGCAACACGAGGTTTTATAAAAGGGAAAGCGAAAGATAAGAGAGGGAAAATGTGGGTAAAGAGGGTATATGAGATGAGGGATGGCGGAAATGAAGTTTTCTCACTATTTAAGCCTTATTAGCTACATTCTTCTCCCTTTATACTAAACTGAGGTGCAGATTGATTCCTTTGAAGCTCTTTTTTAGTCAGGACTAGCCTTCCTTTTTCGCTCTCCCCTTTGTGTGCGGTCACAGGCCAACATTGGCTCCATCTAAGGACAATGTGTTGTTCTTCAGTGTGTTGAGAACCTGCAGACCTACATGTTTGTGCTTTTATTGGGTACATGGAGTTGCAAATGCACACCGACTGGACAAATTTTTATACCAACGGTGATGTGGACACAAAATGGAAGATGAAATGGAGGATGATATGGAAATGAAATGGAAAATGCAAACAACGGATGAAACAAAATGGAAACAGTGGAATATGATATGGAAGATGAAATGGGAGAAATTTAAACAAAAGGAAGTACATTGGAATGACATTTACAACGAAAAATATATATACAGTGAGATAGATTAGCCCTCATCAGTGATGAAAGAAAAACTTGAGGAACTGCCCATTTACGGGCGCCTCAAGTATCACTACAAGGAAAATACCATCTAATGGAGGTTATAAAGGAGGTTTTTAGTGTTACAAAATTGGCCAAAATTGTCAAAAAAACATATGCTACCACATCCGTTTCTGGTAACGGAGGTTTTGGCGAAGCTTTTAACGAAAATTGAACTCAACTAAAAAAAAATGGGCAGCCGAAGGTTATTACGGATGTTTTTCCATTGGTGCTCTTATCAGGTTTGAACGCACCGGGCCTGGTTTTGGTGATACAACGCATGGGGCCATTTTAATTGGTCTTGGGATTTGAGCGGTGCCCATAGGTCGTATAAACACACCGGTGCGTGTATCTTTATGAGGCACCAATGCTCTGTATCATAGAAAGGAACTGAGATTTATAATTGGTATCGGTATTCATGTGGTGCACATGGCATCTAGAAATTCACCTGTGCTTATAGATACATAAATGCCCCGGTGCGCATTATCACACAAACGCACCGATATTTATAACTGGAATCGGTTTTAGTGTGGTACCCATAGAATCATAAACGCACCAGTGCGTATAGACACATAAACGCACTGGGTTTCATTTTGTTTTTTATAGAAACATCCACCTCTGATAGTCCAATTATTATGATTGTTTTAAATTCATTAATCATCAAAAGTCGACACATATTATAACAATATTCATATTAATTACATTTTTATTAATGCATGTGAATGTGTTGTTTGGATTAATTTGCTATATCATATCAGAATTATTGTGGTTTTTAAAAGCTCATTATTCATCAAAAGTCTACACATATATATAATCATTTAACAATATTCATATGAATTAAATTTTTATTAGTGCATTTGAGAACGACAATGGAGAACGCAATAAAATAAATTAAAACAAATATTATGATTATATATATATAGGAATAAGACAGTCTTTATCATACAAAATGGGACAATTATTTGTATCCCTTTGTCTTTCAATTGGGACACTATGTCCATTACATTAAACAAAATTTATGATTTCACAGACATATTTCAAAAAATAAAACGCCTTGCTTTGATATCCAAATTACATAGTGAGATCTCATCATTCTTCGCTTCAACTGTTGTCACTGCTAGAGCTACTTCCATGACTTGGGTTATTTTCAGGAATGTTGTGTTCACGGCGTTGATTGTTTTCTTCTTTTTCATTTTCCATCTACAAACATAAAAATAAACTGAAATGAGTGTATATACATTAGTGAGAATAATGAAAATTCCAATATTAAATAATATACATTAATGTAAATCGAAATGAAAAATGACGTACCATAGCAACAATTGACTCATAAACTATACACATTCTTTCAAAACCATGTACCATGTCATCTTTCAAAATTTCATTTGTTGGCGCAGTTCTATACTTTGTTTCCTGCAAGTTTTATACCCCATAGCAAATAATATATTCAATATAAAATATGCTTTTGTTCTATTAATTATAGACGGAGCTAATTAAAACAAGATCGATAGATGCTTACAAATTCCACAATTAAATTCTGATATGCCAACATATACTCACAACCCATATTTAACCCAATTTCAATCAACTCATCTAATGATTCTTCTTTGTATGTTAGCACCTGTTTGAAGACATTCAATGATGATTTTTGTAAAACAACTTAAAAAATACAAAAATGAAATCTAGTTAAGTTGTTATAGGGAAGTAACAATTACTCACAAACTTAGAGATCAACCATTTTCTTCCTTGTCGTCTTGTTTTATGTGCTGAATGGGTTCCATTTTCTTTTCTTTTCTGCAAGAAAATTCTTGAAAATTAATATTTAATCCTAAATTGTTTATTTATTGTACCTAATGATCGAAAAATTCAATGATTACATATTACATTTGAAGCACGTTGTTTTATTCATTCCACTAGATCCCTCAAACTTTTGTAAAAGTTTTTCCCCCTTTCGTTAACTTCCAGCACCACTTCAGATGAGCCAAGGAGCAATTCATATTCATTTACATGTTCTATTTTTTTTCTTTTCTTAGAACAACATTCCTTTTCTGAGTTGTTGGTCCCTGTAGAACATTAAACATATGTGAATTAGTAGAGTGTTTGACACATGTTATCTAATAATTTTAAGTATATTATTAATGATAATTAAAAAAAGAAACTCATATTGGATCGATAGTATTGTTTCATTCACCTTATTCATCTTTCTGCAATTTTTCTCATTAAACGTTCACGCTCTTCTGGTCGTAGATCAAAAATAATCATATTGAGCTTCGTCATTTTGTGGCTCTGCATGATACACAGTAAACAATACATATTAGCTAAAGTTACATATAGTTCAAAAATAATATTTTTTATAAAGAATTTACAAAGAACTTGCCTTTTTTGTTTTTCTTGATGTGTTAGCGGTATTTTTGTTACTTGATATCTTGTCAGTCATTTCTTTATCAATCTGAAACATGTAGCATATCATTCATTAATATATTTATAAATAAATTCTCAACTTTTCAGTTAGAAAATAAATCTCGAGACACCGGTGTGCCTTTCATGAAACACACACCACCGCCGGTGCGTGTATATATTAACAACGCACCACAAAACAGTATAATACGCCATACGGTGCGTTCGGTATTATAAATACACTACAAAAATAGTGTAATAAACCTAACGGTGCATGGAGTATTATAAACGCATCGCAAAAACAGTGTAATACATTGTACGGTGCTTTCCTAGTTAAAGAGAGCACCGGTGCCCTATTTCAGATTTGGCGCACGGATTTAAAAAAATGTTTTCAATTTTTTACAACACAGAACTTGCGCGGTGCGCTGTAATAATACAAAGCACTGGTGCGATGGAGTACGCAGGGCGCACCGATAAAGAAAAATCCATTTTTTCAAAAATTCACGCAATTGTCGAATGGATTGGGAACCAGCTATGCAAGTCATCCCATGGGTTGGACGTCAATCTAAAATGAAAAACCCTAATTCTAAAATCACAGAAACAGGGAGAAGAAAGGGAAAAAACAAACAAATAAAGGGTTCAGGGTAAAAATAGATAAAACTGCAGGAAAAAATAAAAAACTGTAGAAAAAAGTAAAATAAAGAATTAAATTTAATCACGAAATTGTTTAAAATTCTATGATAAAGGACTAGAATCACCAGAGTTTTGGTTTTTGATTGTCTGAATACTTTTGCTAGAACGTATTTCACCATCCATAGTGCCCTCATGCTCTTTTGCTCCAAGTCTGTCTCTTGCAAAAATCTAACTGAAAATTTGTAGCAAAAATAGTGAAATAATGAAAATTCTTTAGTATTTAAAGAATTATTTTATCAAATTATATTTTCAAAAATATTTTGCCGCCCATTTTTCAAATTGCCACTTTTTTTTAACTTAAACAAAATAGAGTTGCATTTTTTTATTTGCGTTTATTCGTTTCCGGTGCGCGTAAATGTGACGCACCAGTGTGTTTTATTAATACTACGCACCGGGTCTGTTAGGATAATAAGCGCACCGGACTTTTGCAAAAAAAAAATATATATATATATATATTTGTATGTAAGATCATAAAAAATAATGATAATTATAAAGTACATGAATTTATTTTCATTATTTTCTAAACTTTATATAATAAAATAATGATAATTATAAAGTACATGAATTTATTTTCATTTTTTTCTAAACTTTATGTTACAAAAATTCGTATTATTCTAGATTTGTTATTTTACAATTATTTGCAAATTTACAAATTTTAATATTTTAATAAAATCATTTCACATTAATACAATTAAAATTTTCATATTAATAGAATTAAAATTTTACAAATTAATATTTTACATACAATTACATTAATTAAAATTACAATTACAATTACAATTTTACATTAATTTCACATACATGAATTACGATTAGAATTAGAATTAAAATTTTAATTTTACATACAATTACATTTACAATTTTACATATAATTACATTTACAATTACAATTACAATTTTACAAATATTTTAGAGACAATTCAATCAAAATTACAGTGACAAATACAATTACATTTACAATTTTACATAGAATTACATTTACAATTACAATTACAATTTTACAAATATTTTACATACAATTCAATTAAAATTACAATTACAAATACAATTACAATTTGTGAAATTTACATACAATTACAATTACAATTACAATTTTACAATTTTTCATATATACAATTACAATCATTTCACAATAAATTAAATGTTACAATTACAATTAAAATGTTACATTAATAAATATTTTACATACAATTACAATTAGTACAAATACAAATACAATTTTACATAGAATTAAAATTTAAATTACAATTACATCCACGACATAATATTTAATAAATATCATGGTCATTTAATAATATTAAATTTATTAATAAAAATCATCACAATCATTATAACCATCGTACAAACATCATATGACAAATAAACACATTCAATTAACATCAAATTAACATTATATATTAACATCATCACAACACAAACATCAAATATACATCTCAATATAATGTCAAATAACTCATGCGCCTATCACATATACACATCTATCTGCAAGCTAAACATTAAATGAACATATATAACATGACTAACAATATGCGCCACATCATGATGATCATCAACATGAAAATTAAGTACAACTGCAACATGAACATAAAATACATGGACCATATATATATATATCTATATATATAACTGAATAATGTTAAAAATCTACAACTGTAATATAAATCATGTCATGGATCAAGCTCTGGTGGTAGTATAACAACATCATAAATAACACTAGTAAAAGTGGATGCGGCCTGCTCAGTAACGCTGGATGCAGCCTCGATAGTCGATGGTCGACTAGCCTGGTCATGATCATGATGATCACTAGTACTGATGGATGCATCTGCTAGTGGTAGTACAACATGATCATGAATATGAGGTGCAGTAGTAGTGGTGGCGGCCTGCTCAGTCAATAGTACTACAGCCTCGGCGGTCGATGGTCCAGCGTGCTCATGATGATCATGACTAGTACTCATGGTGGATGTTGCAGGCTACTGACTAGACATGGCCGATGGTCCAACATCATCTCCATGATGACTAGTGTCAGATGCTGGAAGTGGAGCCTCATGATGATCATCAGGCACGCCGCAAGGTGAACGATCATAAGATGCATTTGAGTGGCTGTTGGCAGACTGTCCATCACGTGCCGCAGCTCGACTATGCCTATAGCTACGAACAATCCTCCTCAATCGTGTAACAGTTGTCGTAGCTCCTACGACATGCTGCATCAGGCCGTACATGTCACACAGCATGCCTCTCCACATCTGTATCAATCTATCATCACCCTGTATATCTCTATAATGAGCGGGCTTGATGCCCGCATCTGAAATCAATCCATAGAGTTGGCTGCCCAACTACATCCGGTATCTGGTCTCTGGTCGACCACGCCTAGAAAAAGGCGGTACCGGTGCACCATGAGGCGCATGAGGATAATCCCGATCATCTGGCCCATCAGCCATCTCCTGATCAAAATCATCAGGATCGACACCTGGATCATATGGTGGATCTGACATCTCATTGCCATCAAAAGACCCAATGTTTGCAAAATATATACAAGTACACAACAATAATTAGACAATTTCATTACATAATTTAATTAAAAACAAGTTAAAGAACATGTTAGAATAAATATAAATAAAACAATAATATTACCTCTATCATCTAGCGGCTCATCAGGAGTGAAGAGGATGTTGGGACACCCTCACCAATCCAGTCCAGCATAAGGACATGGGACCATAATGAAGGGATGTAGCCCGCCAATGCTGGCTAGTAAGTCCAGTGAATCTTGTGATATCCTTGCTGGAAACATAGTGTCTCCCCTCTTGGGAATCATCTGCCCCCACATGTGCATTCGGGCCTGCAACATCGGCCTACAAGGCTGTCAAACAAAACTCGGTCTCATCTCTAGAAACATCTCAAAAAATTAACAAAACAGCTCTGAAGCAAAAGGAAAGTTGACCCTCCCTTGTGCATGAGCACGACATCTATCTAAGGCCGTACAAAACTGTCGCAAAAAAATGGTAGACCACCTGACAAGTCATGGTTGTTGTACTAAAGAATCAACGTAATATAAAAGCGAGCAACTAATGTGTTGCCCTTCACTGGTGTTGTGTGAAATGATCGAAGTAATAATAGAGAGGCACTGTATGTCCTGTCTACCAAAAGCACCTATACATAACTGACCTCCAGGTACCTGAAACTCTGAAGGAGATAATACATGTGCTCCAATGTATCTCTGGGAGTAAACTAACTGACTCCCTGCTACACAACCAGGTGGCACGTTGGGAATGAGGGAAAATCCACCCCTCTCCTCGATAGTCCTGTAATAAAATAATGTCCTCCTCAGTGGGTGTGTACCACTAGTCAGGACCAACCTGAAAAGCTTGTCGGTAGGCATTGCACCTGCCAATAAGATGTCTCAAAAGCACACTATGGGCCTTTAGGCCAGAAATAGCCTCCTCATAGAACTTGAGGAGGCCTACCTGCTTAAGGATCTCCTGGGTATCTACAGCAAAAGGGCGAGGGCATCCATCTCTCTCCCTCTCTCTCGCCTCCCATTGGCGAATCATGTCATACTGTTCTGCTTGTTGTTGCTGTTGTTGCTCCTGTTCTCTTTGAATCATTGCCATATTAAATAATTTTTTTTTATTAAAACAGAAATGTACTTATAAATATACATATATAATTTTTTTTGAAAAAAAAACACAAATAAAATTCGGTGCTCCATAAAAACAGTCACGCACCAGTGTTGGTGTGTTATAATATTTTAGCGCACCTTCCTTGGGGCTGCTAAAGAAAATGACCGCACTGACTTCGGTGCCGATGTCTATTTTTCAAGCACCGCAGACTGTTTATAATTCAGAATAGCGGTGCGCTGACTGAAATATACGTCCTGGCGCGTATAGTCGTGTCAGTGCACCAAGTTCATGACAATGGCATAGTTGACGATGCAGTCTTTTACTCGACCGCACCGTTGATCCTCTCAGAATGCAAAATACGGTGCGCTGACATAAACTGGGGCGACAAATGCAATCAACACATTGCACTGTGATTGCCGGGGTCAACGGTGTGCCTAGATAAATGAGCGCACCGCCTTTTTATTTTTTAATTTTTATTTAAAATTATTCGGGGCACCTTCCGGAACTGCCCCAGAAACGGTGCAGTTATCGTTAGCACCAATAGTGGTGCTGCTTGTAAATTTTACAGGTAGCACCACGACCGGTGTGAGCCGAATAGCTCGAGTGCACCACGTGACAATTTTTTTTTTTTAATGGTTATTTTTAGGTTTATTTCAATATATAATCCGGTAAAAGGCTTAATTATAGAAAAAATAGAAAAATACCTGTACATTCGCAGTCGAGGAGGCATATTGGCTATAAAATTTGGAAAATAAAATTTGGCCACTGTTTTTCAAAATGCAAGCTGCAGATTGGTTGGCAATGCAGAGCAGCAGTGCGTGCAATGGGTGCAATGAGAGCACCGATGGCAGGGCGGCTCAGAAATAAGAAAATAGCACTGAGGCTTGAGAGCTCTAGAGCACTGAGGAAAGTGAATAATGAATTTTTTTGGTCGTAATTTGTTTTTTTAATTAACCCTGTTCCGGTGCGTGGGGTTTTATAAGCGCACCGGTGCGGTTAGGAAAACCGCACTGGGCTGTATCAATTTTGGCGCGTTGTTTATAATGCCTCGGGGCATTGCCCTAACCATCCACCTGGATGTTTCACTTTCAGCGTGAAAATTTTATGATGCACCGGGGCGGTGTAATGGTAAAGCACCGGTGCGTAATAGTCGCAAAGCACCAGTGTTTTGGCCTTAATTTTTTTTTTTATAACGCTATTCCAGTGCGTGTTGTTTCTGGCACATCGGTTTGTTTCTGTTTTGGCGCGATGTTTTATGATGCACCAGCGTGGAAGAGTATTGATGCCCCGGTGCGTTACAGTAATTGGACGCCCCAGCGGTGTGTACTTCGCGCACGTTGTCCGGTGTGCCAATGTTCGGTGCACAAAGGTGCGTTCTATGGTATCGTGTGTACCGCTAATTGATAGCTCAAGAGCACTGGAAAACTGAAAAATCTGGGTTTTTTTTCGTTTAATTTAACCCTTTACTGGTGTGTGTTATTTATAGGTGCACCGGTACTCTTTGCTGCAAACACACTGGTTGCTTTGTGTTTTGGTACGTTTTTTATGATGCAGCGGTGCGGTTTCTGTCTACCGCACCGCGTGGTTTTGGTGTTGGCGTTGTGTTTTATAATGCACCGGCATGGAAAAGTTGTGAGGCACCGGTGCTCTATTATATTATGATGCACCGAGCATGTGTGTATGGAGTGCACGGTGTCCGGTGTGCCAATGATTTGGGCCGCATCGGTGCTTTATTTTTTTGAGAGCACCGGGTCGAGTTTTAACTCTAAGAACATCGATAGGAAAACATCTGCAAAACCCTCCGCCTACCAACCTCCTTTAGTAACCTTCGCTAGAAACGGATGTATGGGGTATTTTTCTTTGTGGTTCCTCAAAAACATCCGCTAGAGGGTCTTTTTCTTGTAGTGTATGTCTCCTTCTAGGTTCTCCAGCGCAAAAGTATTGTTGCCTTTGTCCTCTGCCACCTTGAATGGACCAAACTAGAGAGGGTCAAACTTCCCATGCTTCCCTTTGTCTGCTCGCCTGATATCCCATCAAAGCACCAAATCCCCAACTTGGATTTCTTTATCTTTTGCTCTTTTTTCAAATAAGCCTTTCATTTTTTCTTGATATTCTGCTAGTCTGAGACCTACTTGTTCCCTGGTTTCATTCAACTCCACCAACTAATTCATTATTCGGATAAGGTCATTTAGCTCATCCTCGCTTTCTTGTAAGAATCGAGCTACAGGTAATGTGAGCTGAATTGGGAAGACTACGGCTCTAACATACACTAACTCATAAGGGGACTTTCCTATGGATCTTTTAGTCGTCATGCGACTTTCCCAGAGTGTGAACTTGAGCTGAGAATCCCAATTATTTTGGTTTTCATTTATGGCCTTCTTCAAAATCCCCACTAAGTTCTTGTTAGATGATTCTGCCAGCCCGTTGCCCTGTGGGTATTATGCAGTGGAGTGTCCCAGCAAGATGTTGTAATTCTGACAGAAATTCACAAATTTAGCCGACTTGAAAGCCTAGGCATTATTTGCAATGATTTTAGTTGGGCATCCAAACCTAGTTATTATTTTTTCCTCTAGGAACTTTATCACCACTGAATCTATAGCATTTCTTGTGGGCACAACTTCTACCCACTTGGTGAAGTAATCTGTAGCAGTGAGGATCCATCGATGTTGATTGCTAGAGGTCGGGTGAATCTCTCCTATGAAATCAATTCCCCGCTGCTTAAAAGGTTCTTCCACATGTACTGGGATCAATGGGATAGGTGCCTACATTTTCTTTTCAGCGAACGTTGACACTTCTCGCAGGCTCGAACACAAGCATGTACATCACAAAATAGCTTAGGCCAGAAGAAACATGCCCTCGAGATCTTGTGTGTAGTGGATTTCCAACTATAATGTTTGCCACATATCCCATCATGGAATTCAACTATCACTTGATCCACCTCCTTCTCTGTTAAACACAATAATAGGATCCTCGCTGGGTATTTCCAGTAAATTCGCCCACTTGCCACGATATACTTTGGTGACTTCAGCCTTAAGGTGTGGTACTTGATCTTATCATAGTTAGGAGGACATCTCAGTGATAAAAGATATTCCACTATATCTTTATAACATAGGGAGAGAAGGTACTTCATGTGTGTTTTTTGAGCGGAAGATTCTATGCCTTGATGTGCACCTGTGCCCTCCTATGCCTCTCCTCCTGTCATAGACAGATTATCCCCAGAGCTTGACAGTTGGATTCAGATAATATTTTGGCTAGCCCTTGGCCTTTAATGAGATTGGTAGGCTTTATTTCCAGCTCATGCTCCTGAAGCTTGGCTATCCACTTTCCCCTTCTTCCTTCATTGTCGCCCTGTACCAAGATACCCTTCATCGTTACTATGGGAACATAGGCAGTTATTGCAGACTGTAATACATATACTCGGAATGACTTTAGATATTTGACCAGGGCATAAGCTTGCTTCTCCAGGATATCATACTTCATCTCGGCGTTTCGCAAGACTTGGCTGAAGAACGCAATGGGCTACTCGTGTCCTTCGAAATTTTTCTGTAAAAGTATTGTGGCTATTGTGTGAGGAGATGCAAAAGGGAATATCATGAACATCTTCCCATAATTTGGGCCAGCCAACACTGGAGCTCTTGCAAAGGCCTATTTGATCCTGTTAAAGGAGCCCCTAGATTCAGGGGTCCATCTAACTTTACTGTTCTTCTTCAGCATCCCAATGATGTTTTGAACAATCTCGACATAGTTGGGAATGAACCTTTTGAGGAAATTTATTCTTTTTAGGAACACCTGTATCTCCTTCTTGTTTCTTGGTAGGGGAATTCCATCTATCACCTCTACCCTCTTCGGATCAATCTTCACTCCTTCCTTAGTTACTATGTTCCCCATTAACTTTCCTTCCTCCAAGGAAAACATGGATTTTTGAGGGTTTAGAGACAGACCATACCTGCGACATTTTTTCAAAGGTTCAGCGCAGGTGCTCGATGTGTTCAGCATCACTCTTTGAAAAAATGGTGATGTCATCCAAGTAGATCACCACAATTTTTTCTTGCTCTCCTATGAAAGCAATGTTCATCACACACTGAAATGTATAACCGACATCTATTAGGCCAAAGGGCATTCGAGCGTACATGAAATTACCCCAAGGTGTGGTGAACAATGTCTTCCTTTGGTCTTCCAGGAACACTGCCACCTAATTATATCCTGAGAAGCCATCCATCATGGACATGCGGAAGGATCCCACCACATTTTGTAGGATGTGGTCCACATTTTATAGGGGATAGTTATCCTTGAGTGAGGTTCTGTTCATATTGCGAAAATCCACACAAAGTTTGATTTCACCATTCTTCTTTCTTTCCAGCACTAGGTTCACCACCCACTCGAAGTATCTTAAAGGGACAATGATATTGGCCTGCAAAAACTTCTTTATTTCTTTCTCGATAGCTAGTAGGAGGAGGTAATTGATATGTCTTAGCTTCTGCTTATGAGGCTTCACATCTTCTTGCAAGGGTATTTTGTGATGTATAATATCTATGTCAAAATTCTTCAGATCCTGGTATGACCAGGCGAAGACATATTTATATGATTGGAATAGGATGAGATACTAACCTTCGTATTCTTCAGGTATCCCTTTTGACAACTTTACCACCTTCAGATCATCTTTTGTTCTAATATTCATATCCCTGACTGGCTCATCGAGGGTAATTTTGTTAGGATTTTCCGGGATGTCGTTCTTGTCAAACAATCTTTCCAATGGCACAAGCCCCCTGGGGATGGAATTTCCCTTCAATTGCAAAACTTGGTGTCCAACCAGTGTCTCTTCCCACCTAGTTTTTGTCTCTTCACAGTCATCCTCAGGGATTGAATCGATCACCATATTTGAAAATTCTCCTACCATTTCCACAAAACGATGGACCTACTCTTCATCTTTGAAGACTTGAAAATGCTTTATGTTGTCTAGAATGGAAGGGCAGTATCGCACTTACACCTCATATATGAGTAGAGGATTCTGCAAAGAGTGAAAATTACTGACAGCTACAACTAGAGAGTTTGCCATTCTGTTCTGATCCCTTGGCATGAACTGAATATTAAATGCAGAAAAGAAGTTCTCAACTAAATCCCATACCTCATTCCTATAGGCTCTGAGGCGCGTGTGTTTAGTTTGGCATTGATTCCGAACTTGTCTCACTACAAGCTCTGAATCTCCAAACACCTTGAGGTTTTGTATGTTCATATTCTAGGCTTTCTGCAACCCCAGCAACAGTGCTTCATATTTGGCCACATTATTTGTGGCTTCGAACTCCAGCTTAAAGGAGAGGGGAACCAAACATCCTTCTGGGGATATCAAGAGTACTCCAACCCCATTTCCTTCTCGTGAATTAGCTCCATCAAACTGCAAGGTCCATATCTTGTTTTCCTCCTGAATCATAGGCTCTTTCTGTATAATAGTAAAAAACCCTATTTACTACAGAAAATATTCATCCTCCTCAAGCATAAGACAAGATAATTTGTCCTCCTTACCATATACCGGGGAATTCGTGGAACCATTGGCCTTGGTGACCATCTTCATGAATCTGGATTCATGGTATAACCTTCTTTCCTCCCCACCAAATAATGGAATAGTAGCATAAGTGAGGTCCAGTTTTATGGACCCTCCAATATTGGATACCCAAGATCTAGACAACAACATTCCAAATCGAGCTGGGATGTCTGCTACAATGATGTACATCACCACACTTTTGGTCGGAATCTGGGCCAAGTTTACTATCATATATTTTATCATGCCCAACCACTTTACCCTCTTGGAGTCAAAAGAATACAAATATTTATAAGGTCTGGTAATATACAACCCCAATAGCTCCATTATAGATAATGGCAATAGATTATGTGAAGCCCCAGAATCTAGCATGCAGTTGTGCAATAACAGGTCATGAATAACTAGAGACACATAGAATGGGGGAGTGGCTAAGTCCAACTCTTCTACGTGAGGTCCAAAGACTACCATGGGTCTTTCCTCTTGGAGATTTAGGGTGTCATGGAGAGGGCCTACGCTATGGGGAAAAATGAATTGAGACACTTGGGATTTATATGAAGGCTGCTTTAGGAGCTCGATCAGGGGAACCGGGATCTTGATCTTCTCTATCTCTTTCTAGAGGTTAAAGGCCATGGGAGATTTTTCTACAATGACTTATTTAGGCTTCTCTTTAGGGTGATCAAGCAGGTTCGAGGCTACAGAAGAGGACTTTAGGTTTACAGGAGGATCAGAACCTAGATTTGTGGAAGTGGACGCAGTGGCCTTATGATGTGCGGACTCTTCTAAAGGCATTTTCCCTTTACTGGCAGAAATAGAGGAGGTATGTTCTCTTGGTATTGATTATTCATTTTTTTCTTGCACTCGGGTTCTCTCTCTAGAGGACCTGAGGTCATACTTCTTATGGAGCTGAGCTTGCATGAAGTCCAAAAATTGCCTGTAGTAATTATCAATATCTCGATCCTCTAGGGGGACTTCTTTCTCTTCTAGTTCTTATTGCAGGGTGATTTCACCTTCTTCGTCTTCTGAATAAGCGAGGAATTGATCTTCTTGGCTGTCAGTGACTTCCTCAGCTTATCCATCCATTTCCCTTTCTAAGTATAGAGGAGGTTGGATGTGATCTTGTTGCCCCTTCCTTTCCTGTTGTAATAATTTTAAAGGGGGTTTCCGGTATTGTGGATTAAACCCACGGTTTGGAATCATTTGATTAGGATGAGGAGAGGAATTCTTAGCCTCCAATTCAAGCTTCACCAGATTATTCGAGAGGTTCTTGATCAGCTTCTTCATCTCTTCAATTTTATACTCCAATGATTCAATTTCTTGATCAGAGGTAGAAGCCTCCACCCTAGAGCTTCTCCTGTCCTCATGCTCTGTCCTCCCTTTGAATTTACCTATACAAGCAAAGTTTTCTTCTACCTCCATTGGATCAGTCCAGATTAGGTCTAGGGATGTAGACTTTCTTTTCCTTAGGGTGAAGCCAAATTTTGGTTCAAAAGCTCCTGCGAAAACCACCTTAGCAGCTGCTTGTGGGGGTTTTATTTCAACAAAGAGATTATTATAAAGCTTATTGAACCTCTTTATAATTTTTTTCACATCCTCATTGTGTCTCTTTCTAAGAGCATTGAACTCTGTGAGAAAATATCCATGATCCCTCTTCTCTCCCCATTTTAGTGTGAATAAATTCTCCATTTCCTACCAAGTGGTGACTATATTATTAGCAAGATATTTGAACCACTTTCATGCCTCTCCATCTAAGGATTGGATGAAAAGCCTCAACACCACATCTAGGTTCTCTACATTCACATTTTTGGAAAAGGCGCAGAAGTCTTCAATATGTTTCTGCACAGAAGTACTATCTTCCCTAGTAAATCGAGGCAAGAGCTTTAGATAATCTTGAGGCATGTCATGCAATACTTGAGGCAGAGCCAATGAGGCATATTTGTTAAGGAGGAAGCCAGGTATAGCCATGAGGGGTGGTGGTAAGTTCTGAGGATGATTTGGTTGTGGTATGACAGGTATATGCTGAGTAGAGTTTTGGATATTTATTTGTAATGAGCTCTGAAGTTTTTTAACTTCTTTTACTTCCTCAGCCTCTGGAGTAGGATGCAAGGGAGGCAAAGAAATATTGACGGATTCAGCTTCGTCTTTTATGTCTGAACTGTCTAAAGCATAGGTCTCTAGAGGATACTCAAGTACACGAGCTGTGGAGCCAAGACCATAGATATTATCTTTTTGAGAAGAGGAAGGAGAATCTTCTAGGGAAAATGAGGGTAGGTCAGCCTGGATGGGCTACTTCTCCCTCCATACTCTCCTAAATATAATATTTTCAGGATCAGATATAGAAGGGGTCCTCTGTTGAGAAGTATCTAATCGGGTATGAGGTCTAGTGTAAGCCAGGATTACGCTTGATTTTAACTTGGATAAAATTGGAGTCGCCAAGGTGAGGGTTATGCAACTCTTAACCCTTCATGCTCACGTGATTGAAGGGTGAAGATAAAGTCATATACCAGGGAAAGGTTTTATAATTCCTTCCCCAGAAATAGCGCCAAAAAGATGTTGCAGCTCCTAAAGAAAACCTTTAGTTGCAAAAGACCAGTGCCTAGGACATCTTAAAATCATAGGTTAAAAGTGGACAACATCATAAAATGCCTCTAACAAAATATGGAATGAGGAAACAATGGTTTTGGTGGTTCATGGAGTGAGAAGGTCTTAGAGTCAATTTATGTGAATTCCTTATACTGTGAGAGGGATCAAGAGGTTATGAGGCTTGGTGGCTTTTAAATGGGCCAATTATAAAACAATGTTGGGGTGTTGAGGGAGAACGGAGAAGGAACCCACGAGAGACAGGCTTAATATATTTAAGAATTTGTCCCCTATGAACTCAGAGGAAACGCGTATAAATGAAATATGGATAACAATAGAGGTTCATGGAGCATGAATTAAGGTAATACAACAAGCTTAACTACATGAGCGCCAACACCTAGGCATTATATAGATACGAATTCATGAATAAAATTGCATATCACCGGCAGCTACATTACACGAACCATCAAGGAAGAATAGCATGAAATATGTTTACACGTGAAGAGGAAATTATTGATAAAAAAGAAAAAAAATACATACTTCTCATTAATCCATCTGGAATCCAAATATCAACTGTGTATTCTATTTATTTCAAACAGCTCTCCCCAATATGTATCCCAAAGCATAGGGAGCACAGTCATACAAAACTACAGCAAAATTCTTCCAAAATTCCAGAACCTTTGTTTTATCTTAGAAATCACTACATATAGAGTTCTCCTTGAGGGTTTCTAACTAAATATTCTATCATGATCAACCCACACAGGTGGAGCCAAAATATTCTAACAAACTATCAGAGTGCGCTTCAAGCAATGGCTTCTGTAACAAAAAAATCAAAACAGAATTGGGTAAAATTGGGATTTTACCAGCAAAACATCACTATCTAACAGTAAAGAGAAACAAAACTATGGGCCGCGAATACCAAATCTTGAAATATTCCATGGGAACGGTGAGGAGTGGCCCTGAACAGATGGCCAATCTGGTTTCCACCACTTGACTTCATCTGTTGTGGAAGGCCTCCACTCTCTAATTCTCATGATTCGTTTTAACCATAATGAAATGGCCAATTGTGTTGTGCGTGCCTCACTTTTTAGCGGAGATTTCCTGGATCAGTTGAATAAACCATGCCTATGTTGTTCTACCAAAATCTTGTGTTTGTGTTGGGAATGAAGGGGAGATGATGGGAGTGATGGTGTAGTCTAAAGTGGGGCCAAAGGCACTAACACACGGCGAGATGGTTTAACATTGCAAGGAGCGGGAAAAAGGTCGTGGGAGGGACTTGATGACATGGCACGGAGGTGGAGCCCAAAACAATATCACATATCGCGAATCAGAAGACTTTGTTACAAACAGTGGGAGGTAAGTGATAAGATTTGCGGGGAGCGAAGTGCGATTGCGGCGAGCGGAAAGTGACGTGGCATACGAAGTTGGGACACTTCGCACATCGCAAATCACAATATTTATGCATGAACAGTGAAGGGTAAGTGATAAAAAGTGTGATGTGAAAATTCAGATGGCGGGGATGGTGACGTGGCAGACAAAGGTGGGACCACTAGCAGATCGCACGTCGTGATTTTTATGTGTGAGCGGGCTGAGGTTAAACGTTAAAATCTAGGAAGTGTGACATGCGACGCGTTGAAAGCCGGTGAGTGTGAAAAGGCAGAAGGTAAGGAAAATGCAGAATATGAAGATTTGCATGCAGATGTGGGTAGTGTATCATGGTTGGATGGGTCCCACCAAGTCGCATCGGTAACAAGATAAGTTTCAGTGAGTCTTTTAAGATGTAAAGGTTAAAACTAGTGGGGGGGCAGTCTTGCTTAATGAAGAAATGCAACGCGGGGCTTTAGAAAATGGAAAGTGGAGGATAAGAGAGGGAAAATGTGGGTAAAGAGGGTATATGAGATGAGGGATGGCAGAAATGAAGTTTGCTCACTATTTAAGCCTTATCAGCTACATTCTTCTGCCTTTATACTGAACTTAGGTGCAGATTGATTCCTTTGAATCTCTTTGACAGTCAGGACTAGCCTTACTTTCTCCCTCTCCCCTTTGTGTGCTATCATAGGCCAACAGGATGAATCCTTCACCGGTTCCTCAACTGAAATACTGAAGGGAAACCTCCTCCTCTCAAACCCTGATGCATAAATTCATTATTTCTGAAGATGTGTGGGCTGTAGAAAGTAGGAACAATATGGCACCAATTCCTAATGATGAATGGAAGCTTATAATACCTTCCCAGAGTAGGCACTCGAAGTCCCCCGTGGGTAAGGGTCGGATTTCCACTCAGAAACACCCTGTGCTAAACAACACTGTAGACTTAGCTAAACAACATAAGCGTGCATAGAAAACATTACAAATCTAGATCTAAACAAATAAAAAATCAATAATAGCAAGCATGCCTCTAATGTTGCCTTCATCTTCATTATATAGTTGTGAACCTTCCCATGCCTTGGCCCACCTCATAACTGTGATGTACATGTGGACATAAGTCTCCATGATTGACTGTGTTGTCTCTCCATGTCCTCCATCATGTCTGCATGTAATGATCACTCTCTCCATCATGTGTGCATCAAATGCACCACTTCCTCCATCATCTCATCATGAATGCTCTAAGATCTTACATTCGATTCCCTCCATGATCTTTCACATAAATGAGACATGAACTCCACTCCTTTCACATTAAGAATCTGCTCCACTACTCCATAGTGTAGATCTAGATCTAATTAATCCACATTCACATGAAAAAAGTGGGTCCTATTCATCTTAATGGGTTATAGGTCCATCCACCATTTTATTTACTTAATTAATTAATTTTATTAAGAAATCTAATATTCCAATAAACAGATGAAAAATTTGGAATATTACAGTCCTCCTTGCCAAAATGTTTCTTGACTCCAAGCAACTCCCAAAAGTAGATGCTAGAGAAATCTATCCCCCTCCAAATGGCATCCACACAAGGAAGGTATCCCCATTTTCTACAATGAATTATACATGCCCAATGTTGTGGCTCATTTGCAATTTCGTTTATTATATTTTTCAAGATACAAAAAAAATCATATATGTTAGAAAAGGTTGTTGATCAGCGGTTGTCATTGATGTCAACCCAAGCAGCACCAGGGGCTACCCCAATATTGCATGGGAATTTTGGCCTTCCAAATTACTATATTTTGGGTCAATAAGTATTTTGATGGCTTCTACTTGTCGAGATGTTTCTGTTAATATATGGCACGCCATGTAATTCCTCACAGTTTGAGAGATATTCATGTTTGAAGTTTGTAACCCCAGTTGGTGGGCTAAAACCCAAGGGGTTGTGGCATGGGTCATTGAAAATTCAATAAGTAATAATGTTTAAGCTCCTAAAATCCCTCCCACATTCTCTTGTTTAAGCCCCTCTCAACCTAAGCATTTATATAAATTGTGATCCTCATATCCTCCTTATGTAGGGATTTCACTATCTGAAACAGGTCATCGTGGAATTTTCGCTCTAATTTTTTTTCTATGAAGGTTCAGAAGCTGAAATTTTTATGAGGTGAAGCTGAAATCCTGAGGAAGCTCCTGTAAAAATTTTAGATCAAGTTACGCAATATTGTTTGAGATATGATCTGTGGAAGTCAGTGTTTTTGCAGGCTCCTGAAATTCATCTCAAAGAAGTGACCTTGGGAAAATCATCATAAATCCATCTCTGAGTATCAGATTGGAATTCTGTAAAATGTGACAAATATTGTACAGATGGCAGTTTTCTTTGTATCAATTTCAGAGCCAAATGAAGAAACAGTGACACGTGGCATGATGTACAAGTTCACACTACTGAAACAATCCATAATTAGGGCATTGTAAGCAATTGGGCATAACTCCCTCTTGCAGAATCCAAATTGGGTCAGAACTATTCCATTGGAAAGAAGACTCAGAGGACTACAATAGGGCCGAAAATCACATATTGGGGATCTGTAATAACATAGATACACCAGATTCAATATCAAGCTCCTAGAAGGAAAGAAAAATCTAGATCATGTGTTGTCAAGGACTGCAAAGGACCAGACTTTATAGGGTAGCAAAGCAAAGCAAGGTGCAACAGAGGGTAGCATGATAAGAGCATCAATCAAGATGCATAATAACAACAAGAAGTTCATCACATGAAGTCTTCAAGTGGGCAGCACTGCATACAGTCACTGTAAAGGTATCATTGTACTAAGTCATTGTAAATACATTATTGTAAAAATTGTACTAATGTCTATCTACCAAGAGTTGAAGAGGTAGTGTCAGGAGGTCTAGGATCATCATTAGGTGGTTGTGTCATAGTTAGGGTTATGGTCTAGTGTGTCTTCTTCTTCTACATCATTCTATATCATTGTAAAGTGGACCATTTTCCCTAGTACGGGAGTCCATTCTTCTTTTATTATTCTATAGGGTAGTAGGGTGGTGCTAGGTTGGTGCATGAAGTCACCAATTGGTTCAAGCTTGTGAAAAATTCAGTGGGAGCTGGAGAAGAATTCTTTTCTAGATTCTAGGAAGTTGGAGCTTTATTTTCAATTGCAGTTGAATATTAAAGAATTATTAGAAAAGCATTAGCTGGTTTTTGTCCCGGAGTAGGTTTCCACCTTAAAAACTGTGTGCATTTGTGTTCCTTTTGTTTACTGCTATCATTGTACAAACACTGATAATAATTGAAGATCAATAATGCTCTAATTGAAAGGAATATTGATTTACCCCCCCCCCCCCCCCTCAGTATTTCCAACAATTGGTTTCAGAGCTTGGTTCCTTCCACCGCAGTTTAACAGCTAGAAGGAGGTCATGGAACATACCAAGAATGGTTTACCTTTGTTCAATGAAAATAAATATGCACTTTGGAAAGGAATAATGGAGGTCTATCTCTTGGCACAAGGTTACGAAGTATGGGACATTGTTCAAAATGGATTTACACCAACCATGGATGAACAAGGTAAGAAGATTTTGGTAAATGATGCAAAAGCAAAGAATATTATTATCAGTGGACTTATTGAATCTTCTTATCATAAGGTGTTGGATTGTAAAACCGCCAAAAATGTATGGGACAAGCTTGAGAATATATATGCAGGTGACTCAAATGTCAAAGAAGTAAAGCTTCAAATCTATAGAGAAAAATTTGAGCAACTCGAAATGAAAGAAGATAGCAACATTGTTGCATGCTTCCAATACGTTGATGAAATAACCAATACTTTGGAAGGATTTGGAGAGCCAGTTGACAAGAAGAATATTATATGAAAGGTTCTTAGAATGTTACCAAGGAGATTCAGCCCAAAGGTATCGGTCTTAGAATATAGTGCAAATTTGAACAAACTCAACAAAGAGGAATTACATGGAGTTTTCATAGCATATGAAATGAGACTTGATGAAGAAGAGGGTACTTCGCATCTAGAAACTGCGTTTGTTGCATCTAAGAAAACCAATAAGGACAAACAACCTTCAATTGAAAATACATGCACCTGCAAGTGTGAAGAAAAGGGAGATGATGAAGAAGGTATTTCAGATGAAGAATATGTTTACTTTATGAGAAAACTAAAAATTGTTAAGGGAAAAAGAAAAGGTAAAATTACGTTGATATGTTTTGGTTGTGGTGAGGTTGGGCATTTCGCATCAAAATGTCCGAAAAGAAGTGATGGCAACTCAAAAGGAAAGAAATGCTTTAATAAATTCAACGAGCAAGGATCCAAAAGGAACTTTCTCTCTAAAGAAGATAGCTCATCATCTAATGAAGACAATGACATCAAAGAAGAATCCAATCAGAGAGTATTTTTTATGGCCAAGCACAATAAACAAGATGTATCAAACAACGAAGAAGAAGGGTTGACCATAGAAGAATTTTCTAAGGAAGAAATCAGGCTTATAAAAGAGCTCAAGGCTGAGAAGATCCATTCCAATACTCTTGAAGAACAAGTTCAAGGTCTCAAAATTGAAGTTGAAGAACACAAATGCATTGAAGAGTCACTTCAAACGAATTTGGAAGAAAGCAACCAAGAAAGGGAAGAATTAGAATCCAGAGTATTCTTGCTGCATAAGGAAGTGAAGAAGGGGAAAACTATCCAAAACTATGCCAATACCTCAAGGGCATTGGAAGAACTCATCAACAATCAACAATCTTACAACGACAAAACTAGCCTCGGTTACAAAGAGGAAGAAGCACGATCTTCTACAACAAAATACAATGAACCTATGAGATCTGACATGCATGTAGACTTCATTGGATAAGATTCACAAGAACAACCTTGGAAGACAATTCCTCGACGAAGATTTACATCCAGGTACCAACATATTTTTTATGGCTATTGTTATTCATGTGGAAAATTTGGTCATAAAGTTGTAGAATGTCGCATGTACCCTAGGAACCAATACAATTCCAGGATATTTGTCAAATATGAACCTCCCAAGGCTCAGCGAAACATCAATAGATTTCAACATTTAAGAAATAATATTGAATGTTACAAATGTCGAAACTTTGGACACATAGCCAGAGACTGCAGACTTGAAAATCCCCCAGAAGAATCTTCGAAGCCACAGAACAAACGAACATGGAAGAAGAAGAAGACTAATAATTGTGCTCTCACTCTCAAGGCTCAAAAGAACAAAGATGTGTGGTATGTTGATAGTGGTTGCTCAACGCATATGACTGGAGATAGAAAGAAATTTATATCTCTGAAAGAGAAGAAGGATGGAACCGTGTCCTTTGGAAATGATGGATCTTCAAATGTTATAGGATCAGGTATCGTCACTCTCGGAAGAAAATATGCTCTAGCCAAGAATGTTCTATTGTTTGAAAACATGAATCACAATCTGCTCATTGTTGGACAAATGTGTTATCAAGGATACACAATACTATTCAACTCCACAAAATGTGAAATCAAGAAAGGCGGGTATGGTGAATTTGTGGCTACAGCAAGTCGAGCTCCAAATGACATATATGTTCTGGATGAAGCAACTAAAGCACTTATAATAGCTAAAGAGGATGATATAATATTTGGTAGCAATGATGATCGACTAAGTAAGAATTTTTCTACAAAGATGCAAAGTGATTTCGAGATGTATTTACTTGGTGAGCTGACATACTTCTTAGGACTTCAAATATCTCAACAAGAGAAAGGAATATTTATATGTCAAGCCAAGCACATCAAGGAAACGCTCAAGAAATTCAAAATGGAAGATTGCAAACCCATCCTTACTCCGATGGTAACAGGTTAAAAATTTAGCGTAGACGACTCATCTAAGGATGTGGATCAAAGGTTGTACATATATATGATTGGTAGTCTTCTATATGTAACAGCCTCCCAGCCAGATGTCATGCAAGCAGTTGGACAAGTAGCAAGATTCCAAGCAGCACCAAAAGAATCACATTATTTCCATCAAAATAATTCTCGGATATCTAAAGGGAACAACAAAATATGGCTTGTGGTATCCCAAGGGTAACAATATCATTATTCATGCCTTTAATACAGATGCAGATTGGCTAGGAAGCGTTGATTATCGTGAGAGTACTCGTGAAGCATTGGAATATCTTCGCCAGAAGCTTGGGATTCTCCCAAGTTCTCATTAGATTTTCCTTATTCAGAATATAAAGGGGGAGTGGAAGTGTGTATAGGTCCGCAAGATAGTTGTATGTCGGGGGGAGTTACCATTTTCTATTGATGTCAAAGGGGGAGAGAATGTTGTAGGAAGAGTTGTCATGATCGCAGGATGAGTACTTGTGTTGCCATCAATGCCAAAGGGGGAGATTTTTGATCAGCGGTTGTCATTGATATCAACCCAGGCAACACCAGGGGCTACCCCAATATTGCATGGGAATTTTGACCTGCCAAATTACTATATTTTGGGTCAATAATTATTTTTATGGCTTCTACTTGTCGGGATGTTTCTGTTGATATATGGCACGCCATGTAATTCTTCACGATTTGAGAGATATTCATGTTTGAAGTTTGTAACCCCAGTTAGTGGGCTAAAACCCCATGGGGTTGTGGAATGGGTCATTGAAAATTCAATAATTAATCATTTTTAAGCTCCTAAAATCCCTCCCACGTTCACTTGTTGAAGCCCCTTTCAACCTAAGCATTTATATAAATTGTGTTCCTCATATCCTCCTTATGTAGGGATTTCGCTATCTGAAACAGGTCATCGTGGAATTTTCACTCTAATTTTTTTTCTACGAAGGTTCAAAAGCTGAATTTTTTAAGAGGCGAAGCTGAAATCCTGAGGAAGCTCCTGTAAAAATTTCAAATCAAGGTGCACAATATTTTCAGAGATATGATCTATGGAAGTCAATGATTTTGCAAGCTCCTGAAATTCATCTCAAAGAAGTGACCTTGGGAAAATTTTCATAACTCCCTCTCTAAGTATCGGATTGGAAGCTAAATGTTTTAAGAGGAAAAGCTGAAATCCTGAGGAATCTCCTGTAAAAATTTCAGATCAAGGTGTGCAATATTTTCAGAGATATGATCTGTGGAAGTCAGTGTTTTTGCAGGCTCCTCAAATTCATCTCAAAGAAGTGACCTTGGGAAAATCGTCATAACTCCCTCTCTAAGTATCGGATTGGAATTCTATAAAAATTGGCAGATAGTGCATGGACTTTATTTTCATTGTATCAATTTCAGAGATGAATGAAGAAACAGTGACACATGGCATGCCATACAAGTTCGCTCTACTAAAACAGTCCATAATTAGGGCATTGTAAGAGATTGGGCATAACTCTCCCTTGAAGAATCCAAATTGGGTCAGACCTGTGGCATTGGAAAAAAGACTCAGAGGACTACCACAAGGCCAAAAATCACATATTGGGGATCTGAAATAATAGAGATACACCGATTCAATATCAAGCTCCTAGAAGGCAAGAAAAAGCTATATCTTGTGTTGTCAAGGGCTGCAAAGGACCAGACTTTATAGGGTAGAAAAGCAAATCAAGGTGCAGTAGAGGGCAGCATGAAAAGAGCAGCAATCAAGGTGCAGAACAGCAACAAGAAGCTCACCACATGAAGCCTTCAAGTGGGCAGCACTACCTACAGTCACTGTAAAGGTATCATTGTACTAAGTCATTGTAAAAACATTATTGTAAAAATTGTACTAGTGTCTATCTGCCAAGAGTTGAAGAGGCACTGTCGGAATGTCTAGGATCATCATTCGGTGGTTGTGTCATAGTTGGGGTTATGTTCTAGTGTGTCTTCTTCTTCTACATCATTCTATATCATTATAAAGTGGACCATTTTCCCTAGTATGGGAGTCCATTCTTCTTTTATTCTTCTATAGGGTGGTAGGGTGGTGCTAGGCTGGTGCATGAAGTCACCAACAGGTTCAAGCCTATGAAAAATTCAGGGTGGTAGGGTGGTGCTAGGGTGATTTTTAGCTCATTGGGTGTTGGGGAATCCGTTCAGTTGACTACTGAAATCTTGAGCATTGGAGCGTCCATCCAGTGGGAGCTGAAGAAGAATGCTTTTCTCGATTCTAGGAAGTTGGAGCTTTATTTTCAATTGCAGTTGAATATTAAAGAATTATTAGAAAAGCATTAGCTGGTTTTTGTCCCGGAGTGGGTTTCCACCTTAAAAATTGTGTGCATTTGTGTTTCTTTTTTTTACTGCTATCATTGTATAAACACTGATAATAATTGAAGATTAACTAATGCTCTAATTGAAAGGAATATTGATTCACCCCCCCCCCCCCTCCTCTCAGTATTTCCAACAAAGGTATAAATTTTGTATGTCAAAAAAATAATTTTGATTTATATGTTGGTGTATTAACATTATGTGCAGAGATGTGAAGGTGGGTTGAGATGGGCTTATTCGCAAGCTCATGAGAGACTAGCGTTATAGAAAACCGAATAATCTTAGGAGGGTTACACCGTGGAGAAAAACAAAATAATAATCAAGAGCGTTTATTCGTTAAAGGAACATATATGAGCCTGTTGAATTAAACTGTGTTCATCATCGAAGAAATTGCATATATTTCTCGAAGGTAGAGAACTAGCTTATTTTCCTTAAAAACTTAAGAGTTTTGGAAGAAGCATAAAGGGGGAAAATCGACGATGAGGATCAAGTCACAGAAATGATAGCGAGCGATGGACATACCAGATCACATAAGACGATTGGTTCATATCGCACATCGGCGATTTTTGTGTTTATTGCTAATTCTTTGCATGACAAGTGATTTAAGTTGAGATGCTATAAAGACGGAAGGTGGCGATGCAATGCGAAGTATATCGCACATCACATGTGATAAGGTTTAGCGGCAACCGCAGAAATTGGAAATAAGTAAAGTTGCGGAGTGCGACAAAGAGCCCGAATGAAATGTAGTTTCAAAGGTGAACTCCAAAGGATTTCAAATCTATATGTAAAGCGTTTCCTGCGTTAAATCGCATTGGAGAAGGATAAGGATGATTATAACGTAAAATCGGTGAAACGCCGAAATGTGATAGAAAGTAGATGTGATGCATTCTTTAGAGGTGAATAGAATATATTTCAAGTCCAATTCTTGTAGCGTTTTATGAAGAAAAGGATGAATGTGGGAGTAGCATTAGGTGGAAAAATACCTGACACTATGTGCAGAATTCTTAAAAGCGGTTATGAATGTGCTCGTGCCTTGATAATGGAAGAAATTATGAATGCAGGAAGAAAGACTCGGGTATGTGACCCGATGCAGAGCAAAGAAGAAGAGAAGGCAGAACGCAGCAGGCACGAGCAGAAGAGGCAGAGTCGAGTAGTGGTGACATGATGACAATGTTTGAAATGAAAAATCATGGTCAGAGTCGGGTGGAGATGCGTTTATGCATGCTGTTAGGACATCACAGCCGAAACCGAAGGAGTCACATCCGCAACAAATCAGATCCAGCAAATAGATTGATACTTCTAATTTTATTTTTCTTTCTTTTTAAAAGATCAATATTGTAATGAAGTCTTTAATTGCAATGTAATAGGTATTTTACACATTTTTAGGAAGTTTTAGTAGTTACAAGAAGTTCCAGTAGTTAAAACTTGTTTTTGTATGTATTTAAACAAATGAGTAAGAAAGAGGAGGGTTCCGAGTTTTGGACCTCTGGATGACTACAAATTTTGTACTTAATTTTTTGAGAAATTAATGGAAGAAGATCAAGTTTCCTGCATCTGTTGATGTTGATTTATCTTTCCAGTTTCATTTTGTGTTTATTCTTCTTTGAATGAAGTGAAGTAAAGTAGTTGTCGGTCTCTTTATTACACATATAAGTAAGAGTTAAATAGCCTTAATATGCACTCCTTCACTCCAACTATTCTTTCTACACAAATTTATTCTGAAGTTTGATGTGATAGATTCTGTTTTTCAAAATATCATTTTGAGTTTCCCTTCCAATTCTTATTTTCACTCAGATATCAGCAGTTAATGGAATTTTGAAGTCTTTCATTATATCAGATTATTGAGGGTATTAAAGAATTAATTTCCAAAGGTATTAAACAAAGCCCATATGATATTATAAGTTTTGTGACATATATTTCTAAAATGTCTTAAGCATTGATTCCTTACCACATCCAAGGGATTGTCTCTTAAGATACACTACCCAACACCAAATTTTCCTCTCTAGAATGTCTAGAGTGACTTCTAACTGTGTAGCTAGATGTCCCTCCTCCATCATGATGCTCTAAGTGACAACTATAAGTTATCCAACATCCTCCACAATACATGAGATACATAAAGATAGGTTGTTTCTTCCACAAAAGGGAAAGCTCCAACTCACAAAGTATACCTCCATCTCGTGCTACATGAAGTAGAAAGAGGCTCTTCATGCCTCCATCCTTAGCCACGTTGGCCTTGTTGGATCCAAGAAACATCCCAACATTGTGCAAAATAAGGAGTAGAGACATATGGGTAGACAAAGATTTCAAACCATATTCTCCCAATATTAACCACCGCAACAATGCTCCCTTCTGCTACACCACACCATCAAAGTACCAAGTGAGTTGTCCATATTCTCTTAAGAGAATCCACCACAAAAATGCATCTTGCTGCCCCACTACATCATCATCAAACCAAGTATGGTGTCCATACTCTCCAAGTAAGAGCCATCAGAGGACTTCCTCTTGCTGCCATCCTCCAACATTATCATGCAAGGTAGGGGAGTATGTCAAGCCAAACTCTCCCAAGATTAAACATAGCAACAAGATCTCTTGCTACCTCTTCACATCATCATGTGAATCATGGAGAAAAAACATAATGATTGACATGTGGAATGTCATATCAGCCCAATATAAAGAAACTCCATCATTACCCATCATGAGATTGTTATGCCACATTTCAAATAATACAAAACACATAAACATGAGAGATGTCACGTGATGGTCAAACTCTCTCAAGAACAACCAAAGTAACCATGCCTTCTTTTGTTGCATTTTTCCATTGATATGAAAGTCATGAGTCAAAAAAATATGAACCATTAGGTAGTAACCATACTCACCCAAGAGCAACCAGTACATCCAAGCTTCTTGTTGGCCTATCTCATAGTTATACAAGTGGCTTTGAAACCCCTTGCTCCACATCAAGATCCATTCATCCCATTGTGGATGATGGATCTCATTCTGTAAAAACTTGGTATCCTCCCATTGTAGGACACCAGCCTCCTCAAACTGTTGAAGATATTTTCACTCCGTGATATGTTGAAGTGCACCATCCATGAGATTTCTCCATGAGATCCTCTCATCATTGGCCCTCTAAAACCCATAAGGTTATGAATATGTTGTAGGTATAAGTCTCTCTTTGAGCTGTGAGATGCTCATTGAGAAGGTGTCAACTTGAAAGGGGAAAATATTTCCCATCTCAAGATGTCTATCATCTATCATATGATTCTCCAATGCTTCATGAATGAATCCGAAATTAGAATTCTCCACCAATGAATGGGTCCTCTTCTCATTACCACTACTCATTAACAGTGTTGTATCTGCTTTCTCCAAGTAAGGCATAATGTTTAACTCATAGTCTACCATTGTACATAGGATCATACTCATCCCATCTTATGAAAGTCCAAACTTCGACTAAAGAGGTTGAGTAGCTCAAAAATGAAAAACTGGGATAGTTCTCTATCTTTTCCTTGATTAGATCAAGGGTCCTCTGCACAGTGACAGGTTGCTGCTTCAAATCAGCATGTTGCTCTAATCCTTGGTTATGCATTAGCTCTGATGGCATGTCCCCATAATTTTCAATAAGAGGTTCTGAAAAAATATGAGATGGAAATGAATGAAAACCTTGGATCAACTGATGTGTGGGAACCTCCTGCAAGACCACAAGAGTTCCTCCAACCGGTGAAATGGTTTCTCCAACTACTGGTAATGATGATGGTTGAATCTCTTCAACTGTACCAGTGTTCGTATATGTCTCATCCTCATCGTGCATATCCTGAATCATGCATGGGGCTCCAAATGTCAAGAACGCATTACCATCTTGCAAAGATGCAAGTGATAATTCTCCTGATGTAAGTACATCTGCAGTTGGTGGTGGTGGTAGAAGCTCATCCTCCTAAGTGATAATGAGGACATCTTTCTTGGGCTCTTCATGCACTATCTCCATGATGATGGGAGATGTCACTATGTGAGATGTCTCTGGTTTCTTTCTACAATACCTCTCCTTCAGTATTTGAATGAAATATGCATAAGAAGACACTTTCAAATGGGATAAGTGACTGAACCACCAATCTCTTTCTTCACCTTCTAGGTGCAGCACTGCAAACTCCACGACCTCTCTTTCTGTTATAGGATATTGCAGAAATAAGGTAGATAATTCTTCCCTGCAAGCCCTCAATGTGCTTGTGGAAGATCCATCAATGTAGGCAAGAATAATCTATGCCTCTTTCTTCTATTGCTGCTTCGGGATCTCCTCTCTTACTTGAGTTGTAAAAAATGTTGAAGAGAGAGATTCTTCTTCAATGGTATTGGTTGTGACTTGTATTCAGACAGATATTTTCTTAGGGTCTCATACCCCAAGTCTCCTTCACCTTCATACCCTTCACCTTCCTTCTCACAGAAAGGGGATCTAGCAGAATCATGTGAAGCTCTTTCCTTCTCTAGTCTTCTTTAATGCTGATAGGAATTGCTTGGACCTTCCTCATTCTGAAACCTTCTAGAGGTTTCTCTTTGCCTTTATCTTTTCATTTCATTGATCTTCTTGGAGAGATACTTCATAGTTCTAAAGAGAGAAGCTGAAAAACTTAATCCCTCCATTATAGTATATCTCTACTATCTTCTTTTCATATTTTTTCAAGAATGTCCACAAGCTGAGCCAAAGATCATGCTCTGATACCACTGTAATATCCCAAAAGGGAGAATGCAGTAATGAACAAACATAATATTTGAAACACAGATCATGTACAAATAAATATTTAATAATCATAGAATATACAGAATAGGTGAGCCATTTTATTAATATGGATATGGATTATAATTACAATAGTGCTTAAAATATGAAGCACTAAATCCAAATAGATAGGCTAGAATGACCCTGAAATCCCCTCAAAGGAGGCACTGCGTAACTGGAGAGCTGCTAGAGAAAATAATGTGTTTTACCTTCAACAGATGATGTGCATATGACTGTTGGTTGAAAGGGAATGCATAGATCTAGGCTGATCTGGAGCTCTGATGATGCCAAGATTCAAGATCTGGGCACTATGATGGAAACCCAAGATAACCTAGAAAGGAAATTCCAGATCTATGAGATTGGAAATTCACCCTCCTAGGGTTTGATCCCTTGACTGCTGGGTTATGCAGATTTGGAGCTAGATATGAATGTAAGATGTCTGAACTGAAGTAAAAATCAGATCTATGCTTTGAGGGCTGATCCCTCCTTCAGATCTCCAAGCCGAAAGCTTGAGGTCTTGCTTCTTCTTCCTCCTCCTCAAGATGCAGCAAGTGAATATGTAGCTGCTGGAAAAATTGCGTTGTAAGGGAGGGAGATGCTCAAGCCTAATGTAAAATGAAAAAAATAACCTCAAGGCTGATGCAAACAATGATACTAAAGTGAGGGGATGATCCCTCACATGATTCCTAGTTGCAATGCTATAAACTTCCCTTCTCCCTTGGATCTGCAAGACTAGACTGCACAATTCCTGATGGAACTGTTGTTGTTGGGATATGTATGATGGATGGACTGATGCCTGATATATTTATGAAGTACTGGAAGGCTAATCTTGAAGCTCAAGGAGATATGGTGAATCCTTCACTAATTCCTCAGCTGAAATACTAAAAGACAACCTCCTCCTCTCAAACCCTGATGCAAAAATGTGTGGGTTGAAGAAAGTAGGAACAATATGGCACCAATGTCTGATGATGAATGGCAACTCAGAATAACTTCCTAAAGTAGGCACTCGAATTCCCTCGTGGATAAGGGTGGGATTTCCGTTGGGAAACAACCTGTGCTAAACAACACTTCAGACTTAGCTAAACAACATAAGCATGCATAGAAATTTCACATGACAAATCTAGATCTAAACAGATCAAAAATAAATAATACCAAGTCTGCCTCTAATGTTTTCTTCATCTTCATTATATAGTTATGAACCTTCCCATGCCTTGGCCCACCTCATAGTTGCGTTGTACATGTGGACATAAGTCTCCATGATTGACTGTGATGTCTCTCCATGTCCTCCATCATGTCTGCATGTAATGATCACTCTCTCCATCATGTGTGCATTAAATGCACCACTTCCTCCATCATATCATCATGAATGCTCTATGATATTACATTTGATTCCCTCCATGATATTATTTGACTACTTCAACCTCCATGATCTTTCTCATAAATGAGACATGAACTCCACTCCTTTCACATTAATACGCTGCTCCACTACTCCATAGTGTAGATTTAGATCTAATTAATCCACATTCACATGAAAAAAGTGGGTTTTATTTACTTAATTAATTAATTTTATTAAGAAATCTAATATTCCAATAAACAGATGAAAAATTTGGAATATTACACATAATAATTATGTTGATAATTCTTTTAAATGAATTAAGTTATTTCATTTAAGAGATTACCAAGTATGTTCTCATGATGCATATGCATTAAAAGTTTTAAAGAGAATATTGGAACCTTGAAGAGAGTATGTGCTTAGGTGCACATGAATAATATCTAGTATATTTGATCTATTAGAATGTATTATGTGATTTTAAATGCATGAGGAGCTTGAGTAATGCAAAAATTTATAAATAACTTTTGTGAGAAGTACGTCACATAAAACCTTTGCGTAAAAGGCAATTGGTTGTGTTATTTGAGAAGGATTTGTTATTCATGTTATTTCTTGAGGAAATATTACAAATCGCTCTGATTTTTGAAATGATAAAAAATATTTTGTATTGCATGCATAATAGCTAGTGAGTTAGCTATCTTTTGGAAAAAGAATAAATAGTGTGTTACATTCCTTGGAAAATATATATATATATATATATATTTGTATGCGAGAAATCATTTATTGTGTTAGAACTATTGAAAAAGAATATAAGAGAAAAATATATCCTTGTATGCACTATTGGATTAGATTCTTGGACAGGAAAACTAGTAATCACATGCTTTATTATGTAAGATTATTTAGAGAAACATATACACTTGCATTCATGGAAGAAGTATAGTTTTGGTATTAGATTTCTGGAGAAAAGGAAGATCCAATCACATAATATTGATTATGTTAACCTTCTTTTGGGAAAAATTAATACGTATTTGCAAACCTAAAGGAATTAGTTGTGGTATTAGATTTCGTTTGGGAGAATATTATGCATAGTTATTGAGCTAGATCTTTTGGATAAGAGGGAAATGTCCCTTTGCATGCATGAAATAATAAATGGTATGCATTTTATCCCTTGGAAAAGAAATGTGTTTATTTTTCCAAGCAATATTTATTTAATTTCTTGTGAAAATAAATATATGTTTTACATGCAAGAAAAACACGCTATTTTCTTTTTTGTTGTAGAGGACAAGTAGTTGCACGCACAAAATTATAACTAGTATGTTAACTTTGTTTGAAATAGAGTTGTCATTTTTATGCATAATATCCATTGTGAATAGATCTTGTGTGGAAAAAATGTTTTTGGAAAAGAACATGAATTCACATGCATAAGTATAGAATATATTGAGTTAATACCTTTGGAAAATAGAACATAAGAATAGGCACAAAGGAAATTTCTTGTCGGGATAGTTATCTTGAAATTTTGTTATGCATTTGAATGCCCAATAATATTATCTAGTATCGTAGCTTTCCTTTGGAAATAATATGAAAGTGCATGTAATATTTTTTTAGTGTTTGTTAGAAATATGATGATTGATAGTGATTTATTTGTTACTAATGCATGTGAAAGGATTTCATGACATTCCGTTTATGTTTTATACATGCATACAAATAGTTGATGAAGTGTCACAAATAAATATTGATTATTGGTTTATTAAAATTTTATCTAAAAGTGTGCTGACAATAACAATGGCAGGAAAGGATAGTGACTTCATAAAAGAATCGTTCATGTTGAACATTGTGACAGATAAATATTTGTTAGTCCATGTAGGTTTGGGAGTTCGAACTGCAGGATGACCCACTAATGGAAACAATTTAACCATAGAGACAAAAATTGAGGATTCGTGGGTAAATGATATCACAATGATTGTAATAGCTTATAGCTACTTATGTTGCATTTAAGGTTATTTTTATATGTAATTTTTATGGCAATGGTAAAGGGATGGACTCCCTTATAACCATTGAGTGAAGGGTGAAAACCCTCATGAACGTTTAATAATAAAATTAAACGTTTGTTGGTTTTCACCCTATGGGGTTTCGAGGGTATATTGGTGTCTAATGATGTGATTGTTCATTGTGTAATTTTCATGAATTTAATGTCTTTCATGATGTGATATTTATATTATCAATTATGTGATTTACTAATTGAGTTAAAATGATCATGGAATCGATGCATAGTTATAGCAGGAAATTTAAGTTAATATGCTACAACAAGGACAGTTAATGGTTGTGTAAATCATTATGATTTTTACTAAATATTTCTCTTAGTGATGATGATGGCTATTCTAAAGGTTAATGAGGGAATATACAAAGTAATTTAGAAATTTACACATTGCTAAATGTTGGAAAAATTTCCTAACTCCATGTATTTTCATGTGAGGTTACCAGGGTATGTTAC
Organism: Pinus albicaulis; assembly: GCA_034641835.2. Classification (NCBI taxonomy): domain Eukaryota; kingdom Viridiplantae; phylum Streptophyta; class Pinopsida; order Pinales; family Pinaceae; genus Pinus; species Pinus albicaulis. The sequence continues at coordinate 487,448,055 of CM076582.1, forward strand.
AAATGGTATTAGAGCAAAAGGTTGCAACACTAGCGCCTTTTGGGAATCGTTAAGTAAAAAAGAGGTAGAGGTATGATGCTAGTGGGCATCATCGCATGTATGACTATGACTGAACTTTCAAAAGACTACAATTTACATGAGATGCATGATGCATGATTAATGACCACATTAAAGAGTAGAAAGTGATAATGTTTCTTTAAATGTTATTCTCATGAAATTTGAATATGGATGTGGATAAAAGAGAATAAAACCTATATTGCACCTATGAACAATCGTGAGCACTCACTCGTTATAGTGTGAATTAATTACCAACCTTTGCATGTATACTATTACAACAATGATTATAGTGCATAAGAAAAAAAGGGGGGAAAACATGACTAAATTCATAATGCACTACTTATAAATAATGAATGCATGTATGGTTTTTGTGATAAAAAAAATAATTTATAAGTTGTGGTTAACCCTGAAGAGGATAATGGAATGTTGTAAAAAAAATATATATATATATATATATATATATATATATATATATATATATATATATATATATATATATATATATATATATATATTAAAGAACCTTTTTAGGTGTTAAAAATAACCAATGAGTCAAGTGGAACTCATATCGTGAACTTATAGTCAATGAACAACTCATAGTAGCGTACTTGTGGGTTGTCTTTCTTCATGTGGAGTTGCAGATGAAATTTTGCATTCCACGTGTTTGAGAAAAGTTGTAAATGAGATCCAAAGTTTTGTTGTTTTAAAAAATTGCATCTATGGGAGTTTTGGATGTCATTCATCATAAAATCAAGCGGTATTAATACCTTAAGGTCATGTAACCCCCATGTTGATTCCAAGAAAAAATTTCTTTTCAGACTTGATCCATAACCTGGTCAACTTTTCCGATTAGACGCTCTTGTAGGGATTGTTGGTTGTGTTTTTTCGTAGAAATTTAACCATAGATGATATTAATATGATTCATGCTATTTTGTAAATTATAGTTTTACTATCTCTCTGACAGTTTAAACATATTTATGGAAATTTGTTTCATGTCCGCTAACTAGTTGTTAAAATTGGTCAATGGCGATAGATTGCATGCTTGCAAACTATTTGTGAGAATTTCTTATTGACTGTAGATGACATGCTTGCAAATTGTTGGTAAAATTCCTCAATGGATGTAGATTGCATGCTTGCAAATTGTTCGTTATAATGCCTCATTAGTTGTATATTACATTATTTCAAACTAATTGATAAAAAGCTCAGTGCTTGTAGATTTCATGATTTCAAATTATTTTCTCAAAATTCCCAAATGGTTGTCGCTTACATGGTTGCAAGCTAATTGTAAAGAAAAAAAATCACAATTTGTGTCCTAGTGTTCAATGGGACTGTTATTTATCTATAATATTGATTGTTGGTAAGGCGAGACCTTATAGAAAGTATAATGGTATGGTATGCAAGATATTTTATTGTTTTTTTTCTAAGTTTCATTATCTTTATTACGTGGAAATTTGGAATGTATACCACCTATGTTACATGTGATGAATTGTTGTGAATGCACTTTGACAAATTGGGGGACCCATGTTGAGGGTCAAGTAAATATGCATGGTGTACATAAATGTTCCTTTGCTTTAATGATAATATGCAAATGGAAAATTATGTAAATTACAATGGATTTTTAGACATTGACTATTTTTAGACATTGAATTATTGTTGGATTCAATGTCTATGGAAGCCATGATGGGGTTGATGTGATGATGTAATATTTCAATTTATTATTTATTTAATGAATATATTGGTTGGGATATTCAGGAAATAACTCTATAGTTTTAGAAGACTTCTTGCCAACTTATGAAAAGCTATTGTTGGTTAAGTCCAAGATGGACCTTCCCTAAAACTCTCCTAAAAATCCCTAGGAGAAAATAATAAAGAGGAAAATATTAACATAATGGGAGAGAAATATTATGTTAATCACTTAGTTGGAAATAAATACTAAGTGGAGTAAAATAAAGCACACTAAGAGAGAAAGATGTGCTTTAAATAAAAATAAAAAATATATTTTTTCGGAAAATCTAAAACAAAAAGGCCTAGGAAAAAGGTTGGCAGACCTTAAAGCATGACACTGTCAAAAATTTGTTGGGAAGAAAGCACCAAGGAATCAATGAGTTTATTGATTCTAGTGGTAATTCGATCTTAGCTCATAGGAGAAATATTAGAGATAGTTCACGGTTGGGTGGAATATGCTCAGTTCCTGAATAATTCCCATAAATTAACTACAGTTAGATGAAATTATGTCTATGTTATGTTATTGATTTCAAAATTATCTAAAGATGTTGGATGTTACAATAGATTTTAAATTCCATGTATCAAAGTTGTTTCATGTGTTATAGTTCTACATGCATGATATATTAATTTATATAAGAAAAAATTTCAATGAAATATGTTGTGTTTGTAGGTTTTTATGAGCAAATGAACATGTCATAATTGACTTATCTATATGCATGCATAGAGGAAATAAATTGAATTATATATGCTAATGAAATCATTCATATTAGATAAAATAATGAGTTATTGAACTATAAATTCCTGACGGACTAGAGGAAAATGGATGGAGATAAATGTCATGAGTTTGAATTTGATTGAAATTATTGTGGGAGAGAAAAATGGTAATTTAAAAAAAAAAAACCAGTGGGAAAGAAATATTGGTATAGTTCCTAAATAAAATACAACATGCACTTGATAGAGTTTTTCTTATCATTTTGATGATTAAAGGGCTAGTGTTCCTTGAGTTTTTGTAGAAGTATTATGATTAAATTATTATTTGACATTGCCTAAATAATTGGTAATGAAGAGTAAAGGTTAATGTTCCAACAAGAGAATAACATTGAGGATGATGTTCTCTTTAAGGGGGGAGTATGTAATATCCCTAGCATAAGCTACCGAAAAAAAACTCTCGTAAAATGAGGGTTGGTGAATAATTAAATATTATTAATTATTGTATTGATATTACATGAAGAATATTATTGTAATTCTTAAAGATAAGAAAAATACAAGAATTATTTCTTAATTCTTTTATTTAGAAGAATTTATATTCGTCTATATAAATAAATTATATTTCTAAGTTGGTATATTTTATGAGTTTTAAAAATAATGAAAAATAGTTTTAGAAAAACTATGGATAAGATATATTTTGTTCATAAGGCAAAAGAAAATTTAACTTGACAAAAAAAACATAAGAGATTTATGGAGTTCTTTTGTGATTTAGGAAAAATCAGATTTATGGAATGATTCATGGGTGATTTATGGAATTTTTTTAAGATTTAGAAAAGATTTTCTATTTTCTTAATTCTATTTATGGTAAGCCTATGGGAAAAATAGGGAACTAATGAAAAAATACATGGAGAATGGAGCCAAGAGAGATGAAAAAGCGATTCCAAGCATGCATCAAAAGATAAATAACTATCTTCTTTGAAAATTATTGTGTTTGCATACGGTGCATGATGAAATAAGAATTGAATTTATTTGTGTGGAAAAACTTATATGATAAAGAATCAAGATTGTTTCTTGAGACAATATCTATGGAATTTTGTGCATAAAGGACTACATGTTTTGTTCATTGAATTCTTAGAAGATTTCACGTGCTTTGAATTCTTAAAAGTTTTTCATAGAATTGCATGAGTTATTGGAAAATAGGGTCCAGATATGCCTTTGTATCTCCTAAACCGTGGTATATGTGTACAAACTGAAAGAGGTTTTTGTAGATGAGTCCAGTCCAGCAAAAAGCCTCTTTCAGATTTTAAAAATCCATTTTCCATGTCTCGAAAAATGTGTCCAACATTGATGAAAAAGTCATGAAATTATTTCATATTTAATTATGGAAAAATGGGCTGAAAAGATTCATTTGAATCTTCCAAACCGTGATACTTGTGAAAAAATTGAGAGAGATTTTTTTTAATGAATTCGTTACAAAAAAAACCTCTTTTGGTTTTCAAAAAATATTTTCCATATGTTTGGAAATCGTTTCCAAATTTAATGACCAAAATAGGAAATTATTTAATATTTAAATCTGGAAAAATGGGTTGCAAAAATTCATTTGAATATTCTAAACCATGACGCCTGTGAAAAAAATGAGAGAGGTCTTTTTTAATAAGCTTGTTCCAAACAAAAACGTCTTTTGGTTTTCAAAAATTCATTTCCATATGGTGTGAAGTCACGTCCAAAGTTGATGACTAAAACAGGAAAAACAGAGTAAAACAAAGTGCTTCCATTTGATTTTTCAATCGGATAAGAATAATTGTTGATGTAGATATAGACATAATAATTATGTTGATAATTCTTGAAAATGAATTAATTTATTTCATTTAATAGATTACCAAGTATTTTCTCATGATGCATATGCATTAAAAGTTTTAAAGAGAAATTTTGGACTCTTGAAGGGAGTATGTGCTTAGGTGCACATGAATAATATATAGTATATTTTATCTACTAGAATTTATTATGTGATTTTACATGCATGAGGAGCTTGAGTCATGCAAAAAGATATAAATAACTTTTGTGAAAAGTAGTTCACATAAAACCTTTGCGTAAAAGGCAATTGGTTGTGTTATTTGAGAAGGATTTGTTATTCATGTTATTTCTTGAGGAAATATCACAAATCTCTCTGATGTATGAAATGATAAAAAAAATGTTTTGTATTGCATGCATAATAGCTACTGAGTTAGCTATCTTTCAGAAAAAGAATAATTAGTGTGTTAAATTCTTTGGAAAATAAATATATATATTTGTATTCGAGGGAGCATTTATTATGTTAGAACTCTTCAAAAAGAATAGAAGAGAAAAATATATCCTTCTATGCATTATTGGATTAGATTCTTGGAGAGAAAAACTAGTAATCACATGATTTATTATGTAAGATTAGTTAGAGAAACATATACATTTGCATGCATCGAAAAAGTATAGTTTTGATATTAGATTTATGGAGAAAAGGAAGATGCAATCACATAATATTGATTGTGTTAGCCTTATTTTGGAAAAAATAATATGTATTTTCACGCTTAAAGGGATTAACTATGGTATTAGATTTATTTTGGGAGAATATTATGCATATTTATTGGACTAGATCTTTTGGATAAGAGGGAAATGTCCCTTTGCATGCATGAAAGAATAAATGGTATGTGTTTGATCCCTTGGAAAATAAATGTGTTTATTTTTCCATTCAATATTTATTTAGTTTCATTTGAAAAGAAATATATGTTTTACATGCAAGAAGAACAAACTATGTTATTTTCTGTTGGAGAGGACAAGTAGTTGCATGCACAAAATTATAACTAGTATGTTAACTTTGTTTGAAATAGAGTTGACATTTTTATACATAATAGCCATTGTGAATAGCTCTTGGGTGGAAAATATCTTTTTTTGGAAAAGAACATGCATTCACGTGTATAAGTATATAATATATTTCATTAATCCTTTTGGAAAAGAAAACATAAGAGCAGGCACAAAGGAAATTGCTTGTTGGGATAGTTATCTTGAAATTTTGTTATGCATTTGCATGCCCAATAACATTATCTAGTATGGTAGCTTTCCTTTGGAAAGAATATGAAAGTGCATGCAAGGTTTTTTTAGTGTTTGCTAGAAATATGACGTTTGATAGTGATTTATTTCTTACTAATGCATGTGAAAGGATTACATGACATTTCATTTATGTTTTATACACGCATACAAATAGTTGTTGAAGTGTCACAAATAAAGATTGATTTTTTGGTTTATTAATATTTTATCTAATCATGATATCCAGTGTGCCAATGACAACAATGGTAGGAAAGGATAGTGACTTAAGCAAAGCATCATTCATGTTGAACATTGCGGCAGATAAATATTTGTTAGTCCCTGCACGTTTAGGAGTTTGAACTGCGGGATGACCCACTGATGGAAACAATTAGACCACAAAGACAAAGATTGAGGATTCGTGGGTAAATGATATCATGATAATTGTAATAGCTTATAGCTAGTTATGTTTCATTTAATATTATTTTTCTATGTAATTTTTATGACAGTGTTCAAAGGATGGAATCCCTTATAACCATTAAGTGAGGGGTGAAAACCCTCACAAGCGTTTAATAATAAAATTAAATTTTTGTTGGTTTTCAGCCTACGGGGTTTCCAGGGTACATCAATATCTAATGATGTGAATGTTCATTGTGTCATTTTCATGAATTTAATTTTTTTCATGATGCGATGTTTATATTATCAATTATGTGATTTAATAATTGAGTTAAAATGATCATAGAATTGATGCATAGTTATAGCAGGAAATTTAAGTTAATATGATACAACAAGGACAGTTAATGATTGTGTAACTCACTATTTTTTTTAGTAAATATTTCTCTAGGTGATGATGATGGTTATTCTAACGGTTAATGAGGTAATATAGAAAGTAATTTAGAAAGTTACACATTGGTAAATATTGAAAAAAATTCCTAACTCCATGTACTTGGAATTGGATTTTTGTAGGATATCATTACTTTGTTGTTGGAGGTATTAGATCCATTCAATAAAATTAGTAGCTTTATATGTCTTATATTGGGCATGGGGGGACTCTACTGGTGAAGATGTAATGGGAAACACTACATCAATCGGGCCCAATGTTTGGAACCCCAGACACACTTGAAAATGGATATTGCTAATAGAGTTGTGGAGAGATTTGTTATAGCTATACTAAACATATGGAATGTTTTTATCCAATCTATGTGGATACTTGGATTTATATTATGCAAATCATTATATTGATCTCTTATATTTTTCCATCTATTTAGGGATGAAAGGTTATTGATTTTTTCATCTTGGTATAGGTAAGAGACTGTAGGTTGGGACAGAATGCTTTGAGGAACATGTTATCCTTATCTGAAATAATTGTCAAATATAGCCCAAAATGAACCTAAACACACTCAAAGAAGAATTTAGTTGTGGCTTCAGCTTTGTAATATTCTTGCACGGTGTTAGAATGGTTATCTTAAAGAATCACTCAACAACCACAAACACACAATCATTTCCATGCCTGGTGGAGGGTAAACCTAACATATAATACATGGAGACTGAACCCTAAGGCTTGTTTAGGGTAGGTAGAGGACTGCACAACCCTTTTTTTTAATGGTTGGTTTAGCAATGGCGTAGGTAGTGCATGATTTGATATATCACTGGACATCCCGTCGAAGCTTTAGCTAGTAGAAATACTTCTAAATTATTGCTACCCTGTTATCCACAACAAAGTGCTCTATGACCTTACTATAATGTGTCTTCCAAATTATTTGGTCATGTTCACTTGAAGGAACACAATGGTGGCCCAAGTAGCACAAGATTGCATCCTGGATGTAGAATTATGGAGCTTGTTTACCTTCTATCAACATCTGGTATGTAGTAACAATTCCATAGTCACTATTGTATAATTGTGGCCACCCATAGGTCACATGCCCACAATATTTAAGAACTATGGTTGGTGCCACAAATAAGGGTTGATTGAGGAAATCTACAATATGGTTGGTGTTTCCCTTCTCGTACTTGTTGTTTAAGTGGAATTGTTTTAGGTATGTGGACCATTTTTTATGGTGGTCATTATGTAACTTTCCATGTATATATTGTTGGTAAATTTAATTATGATTCAAATTCAATTACATTAAATTATAAATCTGAGTAGGTAAAATTATGAAGTATATGACAAATTATATGCTAGGAATTTAGCTTATAATTCTACTGAAAATAAATTGGCATAAAATAAATTATAATTCATGAAAGTCATAAAAATATTAATCTAAGAAAACAGATAAAATCTTATTTTAAGAAAAAAAGCATTGAAACTTAGCCTAAATAAAATAAATTTATTCTAATAATACACGTAAATCTTATTCTAGAAAACATATAAAATTATTTTATAAAATCATATAGATCTAATATATGAAAGCACATGAATCTATTCTAAGAAAGCATAGTATTTTATTCTATGAAGGTTTTAATTCTAAGAAATAAAATGATTCTCTCTTATGAAAGAACGGAAATTTACTCTAAGAAAGCATAGAAATCTATATTATGAAAGCATGAAATTTACTCTAAGAAAGTATTCAAAATTATTCTATGAAAGCAAATACTCTTAATCTTGAAAGCAAGTAACTCTAGTCTATGAAAACATGGAATTTTAATCTAAGAAAGTTGATAAAACTAATATATGAAAGCATGAAAATTTGATCAATGGAAGCATATAAATTTATTCTAACAAAGCAGATAAATTTAGTCTACAAAAGCACTTAAATCTATCTACTATGAAATCATATAAACTTAACCTATCAAAGCTTTGTAAATTCTGGTCATGAACATGAACTAAAAATCTAGTTCCTAGAAATGCATGAATGAAAGTGCTCTAAATGTATTTTTTTTAATTTTTCCAAACACTTGTTTATAATTTGGAAAATAGCATAGCAACTATTAAATACTAAAGAAGAGTACCTAAAACAAAGTTTTATTAAAACATAGTATCAAATTTTAATGGAAATAAATGAATTGTGAAATAGTGAGAGATTTATATTGCAGACATCATCGTATATCCACAAGGGAGCCCTTCAGGTGATCACACAAAGATTATAAAAGCACATGAACCTAGTCTAAATAATATCAATTACTCGTGAATGTGAAATGGAAGAAAAGGATCAAGTGTATGGTATTATATAAAATATAATAGTGTATACATTAATTCAAACTTAAGTCTTTGTCTCTCTCCCCCTCACTCTGCCCAGTGGGATCAATTTTTATTGCTTTTGAAATAAAATAAAAATTATATAGATTAGAATAAGTATGATGACTAAGTGTTCTATTGTTAATTTCATATGTAATGCTTATGCCTCACTTGTAACTCAACGAATGCATATGAACACATAACTTGTTGATGTGTTATTCTTCAACATATTTGATCTATAAAGATATCATGCTTGTCTGATGCTAGTTACATTTGCATGTAGAAGTCTTGGTATACTCTATGTATGTGGTGTACCATGTGATGAGTTGACCACAACTTTAAATTTGTCATAGTGATGTCTCAATCACTTCTTTGATGCGCTAGATGGTTGGATCACCATATTGTAGTCTTTTTCCACTTATCTATTTGCTTTGTTTGAATTCATTGCTTTAGGATTTGTGTCAGCCTTGGATTTCACTACAGTTTAATAGAGGAGCTATAGAAATTGTCAATTTATATAATACTTACATATTATTTTGTTTTTACAAATAGAAATATATAAAGTTGTAGAATAATGGACTTATTAGCCCGGTGTAATCTTTTGCAACTCAAGTGGAAAATGTACATATGGAATGTGAAAAATGATATAGAAAGGATGATTATGAATTTTATAATATAAAATTGGTCAAACTAAAGTAGAAAATTGATAAAAAGGTGTTAATTCTAGGCCCATCATTTTTCAACACTTAAGATATTGCATGTCCTCCTGCACTTGAAAAAAATTGTGAAATTTTTGTCAACTTCCAGATTCAGATTATGGTCTCGAATGCCTAATTGAGAATTTTTAGGTTGTTTTGGGTGCCCTTATTTTTCATTGAAAAGGACCATCTTGGCTTCCTCATCAACATCTATGTCTTCAATCTTTTAATCTTTAAGTGTTTTTCCTATTAGCTTTCTTGAATTTGGAATTTTTATGTTAACACTGATATATCCTTTTGAGCATCTTGTGATTAATTTTCTCTAATGATTTCATTCTCTCTTTTGATGTGTCTCGCTAAAACTTCAAGCTTTGTTACCTCTTCCTTTAAATGTGTTTTTTTATCCTCCGCAATAGGAATGGCAAAAGGAAAATCACGTTGTTTTTAACTATGAATAGGAGGTGTTGGTATGCCATTATCAAGAGAACATTCAGGAATATGAGAATAACCTTGTACCTTTTCAACATTTCCTCTTATTCCAAGGAATTGATATAGTCCTAATACTTGTTGTTAAATCCTATCAGCCTCTACACTTTCTCCTCCTGGCTCTGTTGGTGGTGAGCTTAGATGCTTCTGAGATTTCCATTATTTTTGGTGAATCGAGGCTATTCTCATAACCTTGTTTCAACATAATTCTAGTTACCCTCTTGTACCTATTTTTTCTTTCCAAATAATTTACTCCCTTGGAATTTTTCTTTTTAATACCTTTTTTCTCTGAAATATTCCTGATAGTGGCATTATGCTCTATCTGTTTTTGGGTCTTGTCATCTTTCTTTATCAATTGCCTTTTTTCCTTTAAATTTTTATTTTTCTAAGCCTTGTTTTATGGTTTTGTTCTTGTAATTTATCTTTTTATTTTCTTCAATTTTGACAATTCACAAGTTTTTCTACATAATCAAGAACTGGAGTTTCATCATTCTCAGGGGTATTATTGAATTATGGCACTAAATTCTCTATGGGTTCCTCTGATTCTACAAGCACAATTTCCTCTATTCCATGTGTTTATGTTTCCATGACCTTTGTATTTACTTCTACATAATTATGGTTTGAAGTTTCTAGAAAAGAAACCCTAGCCCTTCTTTGTCTTCATTTTGAACCACTATTTTTTGTTTCCTAGTATATCCTTTTATAATTATTTCTTATCAAAAAAATTTCCCAATTTTCATTTCTAAGTTTCAATTCCTCTTCAAATATAATTTTCACTAAACAAAAATGTTAAAGGCTCATGTCTATATGTCTGGAATTTATTTGTATGTTAAAATCCATTTTCTTAAGACTGTGTTGTTTCTGCTACAATGCCCTCCAAAATTTTCCCTATATTCAAACTTTGGATCCTCCTTTAACCATGTGATTTATATTTTCTAGTAATAAAATACATTCCATGCTTGTTCTCCAAGTTTCCAGGCCCCTTTGTGAATAAAATCCAAGTGTCCTCTTTTGGTAAGGGAAGTGTCGCACGTCGTAAAAGGGATTTATAAGACATATTTAAGAGGAAATTTTGGCGATTTTCGTTGCACTAATGGGTCCTATCTATCATAGATATATGTATTAGACTCATTCCCATAGTTTTGTGCATTTTTTTTTGTTACGTCGTCACTTGTGTCGCAAAGTGTATCTTAAGCGTTAGACTTGGAGGTAAGTGTCGTTTCAATGGATACATGCCAATTTTAGGTGTTAAGTATTTCATTGTTATGTGGTTGATCATTTATGAGTGTGTAATCATGTTCAAGTAATGTTTGGCTTCATAAATCTCCTCATTGATCCCACACTTAGTTGATTCCTAAAGTGTTTCTCTCTTTTCACCTTGCCCAACCAACCACTCTTCATTCTGCCTCCCTAAAGTATGCATTGTGTAGTCTCGGGACCCAGTCAACCACCCTTTCCTCCTATAATTGTGCACTGTGCAATCACTCCCTCCAAGTATTGCACATTACCTAGTCACAATGCTTATTCTCTGCCTCTTGTCCCTGAAAATTGCACAATACTTTTCCCAGTCAACCTTCCACTTTCCATTATGCAATCTTATTCAACATTCGAGCCTCACTGCCTCCTTGACACACACAACTATGAAATCATTGACTCAGTCTTCCCTAAATTGTGCATTGGAAAATCATAGTGAGCAAGCCTGCCTCACTACATCACTATCTCCATCAAACATGTAGTTATTTCTTCTAGTCCCTCAACCACTTTTCATTACGTAGTCACAATGAATAGACCTTTATCACTGCCTCCTACAACTATGCATTGTGCAAACCTTGAGCCTCATCATCAGCCCTGCACTCTGTCTTGGATTTCATTAGTGAATTGCATGAAGAACAAGATAGAAATGGATATTTTCATACTGATGGCGTCTTGTCATGAGTGAATTCCTTCTGCAGGTATTGTATCTTGACATGACATGATGATGATCAAAGAGGATTCAAAGGGGATCATATGAGAAGACACTTTTGAAGCTAGAGATATAAATATATCATCAAGCAATAAGATTAAGGTACAATAGATAGAAGATTGAAGATCAAGATCACAAGAATCCATATCATCCATCCTTTTAGAGGATGAAGATGAAGTACACACAAGAATTATCATGAAGATACAAATATGGTAGCAAGGAAGAGAGCTTGGCATTGACACATCAATATGAAGTTCCATGTCATCAGTTCCAATTCATGGCTTGTCTAAGTTTCACCTCAAGAGCCATATGTGTCGTTATATTTTTCCACATCAATGTGGGTGTAATTATGTAATTTTCAAAAAAATGAGAAATGTAAAGAGTGTGGAAGTCCAAAGTTCACTCATAAAATGTGAAAATTAATGTAGAAGTCCAAAGGTCTCATAGGAGTTCAAAAAGTCACATGGAAGCTCAAGAGCCATAAGGGGATCTCAAGATTAATGAGGGAGGTGGAGAGTCACCTCATTTGTTATATATACACCCCTCATAGCTCAAGAAAAGGAATTTTCACCTTGGCTTCTCAATCTAGGCATAAAAGAGAAGAAAGTGATTTTGAGAAGCAATTAGTTGCTTAACGTTCCACTATTGAAACCAATTTTGTATCATTTTAATGGTGTACCTTGGGACTTTCACTCAATAATTTGAAGCTCTTTGATCCGGCACACTTTTCATGCATATGTCATGAATGATTGTAAGACTATTCTTTCATTGTTTGCGGTGTATGCCTATGTTAACACATACTAATTAAAATGAATTATTTCGTTGGCTTTAGTATGCACCTTTGAATTCTGTGTTTTTCACTTTCATGATCATTATTCTCTTTGTGAACTATTTTGTGAGATTATTAACAATTATTTCAGATATATGTGTGTGTCTTTACTATGAAAATACTATTATTCTTCTCTTAAAGACTCACTTTATTTTCTGTTTCGTGAAATAAATATTATACACTTTAAAATTGAATACATCACAAGGCTAACATAATTTTTTATCTCAAGATTACATGCATTTCTCTGGTGCCATTTATTGTATCTAAGGAAAATATTTAAGATAATGGAAATCATCGATACTTTCCAGTTGGGGCTCCTATTATAAATGGTGTGAGGTATAATTTGGATTTCATATCAGGGAGACCCCATTACTGTTGGTTGCTTCTAACACCATCAAAAAAATGCTAATCAGGTAAAATATGCAAAATTGATTTCTTTTCCCTTACGAAAATGCATGATAAGTCTGATGTGATAAATGAATACTATGGCATACCTTCCCTCACATGTTATGAACATCTAGAGGATGTAAAAAAATATTTCTCCATTTCTCTTTTAATATTGACACTGATATCCCTGTTATCCAACTTGTGACATCCATCTTAGGATTTTTAAGCATAATCTTCCATGATTCATCCATGATTCTTTGACATTTAAACCAATTATACCATGTTCTTGGTAGCTTTGTGGCTTCTACCAATAACGCATTTGTCACTTTCAGTCTGATTTCTCTAGTTTCGACTTCAGTATGGAAAACACCCTTTGATTCATATAAGAGGTGCTAAAATGGTGATAGGACCATCCAATCTCTGTGATCATGATACAATATATTAATAAAATAATAAAAATTTCATGATTAGTTGTTTGGGATTGTTTTTAATGGTTTAATAAATGGAATCAAGTATGAAATGATTTCAGGGTCAGGAAAATATGAAGAATATTTTTCCATTATTTATTAACAAAGTGATTTTTGAATGGGCCACTTATTGAGTTTAGGTTAAAATATGCATGTCCAAATATTCTAAGTTTTATAGTTTAAATTTAGTAAAAATAAACTAAAATATGTTACATTTGTTACCTTTTAGGATGTTTGGCAATTTTTACTCCTTCAAGTTGTTGATGATGTAGAAATTGAGCTATGTTTGTTGCTTGGATCATTTCTAAAATTGGATGCCTACCAAAATTCTTCTTGCTACAAAAATTTATCAAGCTGAAGTGGTTGAACTTAGACTTAAAATTTTATGTGTATCTCTACAAGGTAAGCTATTGATGTTGTTGATAATAACTCTTCTGATATTATTCAAAGAAAAAAAATGTCTTCATACTAAATATAAATCAAACTTTGCAAATTTGAAGCAGGGGAAGAATCTTGATTCCCAAAAAATTGTTTTCAATTAGGATCTCGATATAATTATGCCAACACCCTGGTTTTCATAACTATACTTTATTTTCATTTATTTTTATTTTTATTTTTTGAAAAAATAAAAATAATTAAATTGAATTTGGTGGAAGGGGATTATGATCTCATTTTTCCACCATCTTCATATATGAACTTGTTGCAAATTTTGAATAAATTCTTCTCATGTCAAGGAATTATATTTATTCCCATTAACAAGAAAATTTAATCCTTCTTCATCAATATTTTTTATTCTAATTAATCTATTTTCCAAAATTGCTTCTATCTCATAAGGGCCTAACAAGTGAGTTTGGAATTTCCCCTGAAAATAATTGAATTTTGAACCAAACAAGATATTCCAATCACCTAGTTTTAACTTAATCAATTGGATGAATTTGTAACTCTACCTTATTCTTTGTTGTTGGATGATATTCATTCTTTGAATGGCATTCTGTCTAATTTCGTCCAATTCATTCAACTATGCCAACCTTTTATTTTTGGCTTCAAAGAGATCTAGCCCCAATTTTGTCGTTGTTCGGAATGTCTTCACTTGGAACTCTATGCGAAGTAAAACTTGTTTTCCATAAATTAGTTGATATGGTGTGTGTCCGGTGACATTTTTCCATGTGGTGTGGTATGCCCAAAGTGCTTCCGGAAGTCTATCTACCTAGTCGTTCTGATGTTGATGAATTACCTTGGTCAGAATGGCTTAAAGAACTTTATTTGTTGACTCCAATTTTTTATTGGATTGTGGATGATATGGGGTATACTTGTGATTCTTGATTTTACATTGTTATGAAATATTTTGAACAAACCTAGATGTGAATTAAGGAACTGATGTGTAACAATTCCTCTTGGGAAACTAAAACAAGTAAATATATCATCAAAGAAGAAATGTTGCAAGAAAATTTTCAGTAGAAAAAATTAAATGTTTAGCCTCTACCATTTAGTGACATAATCAATGCATACAATAATATACCTTTTCTACTTGGATGTTTGGTTAATTGCACCTACAAAATCTAGAGCCCATTTTTCAAATGGTTCTATTCGTACCTGAGATTGTGGAGTCATTTCATATGTTTGAACATGTCTTCCAATTCTTTGACAAATATCACATCTTTTGACATATTATTCGGCATCCTTAAAAAGGGTTGGCCAATAATATACAAAGAGTACTTTGTATGCAGTTCTTTTATCAGTGAAATGTCCTCCACAAACCTCATCATGGAATGCTTTAATATATTAGATACTTTATATTCTCGTATGTAATATTCCTAATTAGTCCTAAGCTAATTGGAATATTAAATTTTGCTTTACTTTTTTGTTCATGAATAAATGTAAAAAGGAGGAACATAAAAACTCCTAAATCAGTGAATAAATCAATGCCCCATGTGAACAAGGCAAAATTTGGGCTACCTTAATAAGACACACTTAGGTGTGAAAGGGATTGAGCCATTTGACTGGGTCAATGGGACCAAATCAACAGTGTTGTCTAGATACAGTGAACCTCCTTGATGCACAGCACAGTTCTAGAAGGAGATGGTTTGTGTGAAAGAGAAGATTTCATTGAAGGTGGTTTAGGGTTTACAAGCTCTTAATCTATATAAGGAAGGGGATGGCAGAATGTAATGGTTGTTCATGATATGATAATTTGATATATTGTCTATTTAGACAATATAGCTTTCTTTGGTTGTTTAGCCTAGATTGCAAATGTTGTTTAGCATTGGGATCTCCTATTTAGGAATTCCACCTCTTCCCATTGAGTAGCTCTTGGGAGAGTCTTGTATTGCATAGTCCAGTATCAAGCTTGAGTCCAAGCTTCTCCTTTCAAATACAACTCAGATCTTGTTGAGGGTTTGGTTGTCTTTGTAAGCTACAGCAAGTGGAGATTAGATCTTTTCATATCTAAGACATTTCAGTGGAGGATCCTTCTGCTCTATTGGAGGAAGTGTATTGGAGTGATTGAGCATAATTTCTTGATCTTGGCATGTGGCTAACAGCTATCTATACCCTATAGCGCAGTTTCTATTCCAAGTCTACGTTATTCCTGTAGGTGGTGTTGAAGGGAGTTTGGTTGCACCATTTGGAGAGTTGCTTTCTGAGTGTTGGGGATATGCCCTTCACTTTGAGATCCATTGGATGAGATATACACATTGTACTTTTCAGATCTGATCTGCATATTTCTGAATACTTCAGTATTTCTAAATCATCCTGCAGATCTTCATTCTTAGATCTCAGATCTACTGCTTATGCTTGGTGTAAACCCCAAAATTCCAAGGGGATCTGAAAGAGGAGCCTTTCTAGTGCATGGATCTGATATGGATCTGACTTTTTATGCACAGATCTGCTCTAGATCTGACATATAATCAACAACAGTTTGCATCCTAATAAAATAACGTTGTCAAGGCAGCTTTAGTCCATTCATGTGGTTGCAACACCTCTTTTGAGGGATTTTCTTCTATTTATGTCTTGTATTTCAAGCTATGTATCTCATGGGCCTCATTATACATCTATTTTGCTACTGTAAATACTATTGAAGAACATTTTATTGGCCTCCTGCTCTTTCTATAGATAAACTATGTTATTTCGGAAGCAGAGTTGTTGCATATTGCTGCAACCCCATTCTTGGGCATTTTCCAGTTGTACTAGGTGTGGGAGACTTGTTTACCTCACCTAGAAGGATTTGTTTTTGCTCTCCTCTTCGATTCAGGTCTTAGATTGTCAGATCTAAGGGATCCAAGGGTTTCTAAGCAGTCCATTTTGGGATATTACAGTGGTATCGGAGCATGATCTTTGGCTCAGCCTGTGAGTTTCAAGACAAAGATCAGAATGATGGAAAGAATGAGTTTAATCTCATCTCTTTTCAGATCTAAGAAGGACCTCACCAAGGAGGTCAAGCAAAGAAGAAGTGAAGCCAAGTTAGGGTTTCAAGATGAGGAAGGTCCATGTACTTCCTATCAATAAAAAGAAGATATAGTATTGCATAAAGCTCTAAAGAAACATACTATTGCCTTTTCTTTGAAAGATAAGAGGAATAGAGATGAAGAATACTTATATCATGAGATTCTAAGTGAATATCTTGCAGAATATAAGTCTCAACCTAGAGCTATCAATAAGAATCTGACTCTTCTAGAGTTTATTCAGCTCAAAGAAGAAAGGAGACCTTGCAGCAATAGAAAAATGAAGGGAAATAGATTTCTATTGTCTACCTTTGATGGGTCATCCTTATGCAAAGCAAAGTCTTGGGGAAGGAAGTTGGATGAATTTTTCCTGCTACACCCAGTGATAGAGAAAGAAGCTGTTGAGATTGCAACACTACACCTTCAAGGTGAAGCACACAATTGATGGTTCAGCCATTTGAGTCACGCAAAAGTGACTGCATATGCAGATTTTACTCAAAGGTTGATCAAGAATTTTGACAAGAAGAAATCAGAGGGGAAGAAGCCTTCACCACCATTTACTGCAGGAGCACTTGTTTCAGGAGGAAGGCCACTTGCACCTTTGCAAGATAATCTTGATCTATGGATATCTAGAGTCCCATGCACCATTCTAGAGATGCATGAAGAAGAAGAGACTTGTACCAGCGTTGATGAAGTTATAGAAGAGTAGGCATCATCATCAGTAGTGGGGGAAGCCATCACACCGGAAGGAGGAACCCTTGTAGCAGTACAAGATGTTCTCAAGTTGTACCAAGGTATGCACATGTTTCCATTTCCTGTTATTTCATTACATCATGTGGAGGATGATGGGAATGTACCATTACATGAACAAGGGTCAAATGATATTGTTGATTTGGAGCAGCAAACTTTCACTGCGTTGAGCAACCTTGATTCATTCAAGGAGGAGACAAATAGTCCTCTTGATGTATCATTGATGAGTTTCACACAACCCTTGAGGTTGGAATGTAGTTTCTTGGAGGATGGGATGAGTATTGTCTTAAACAATACATTGCAAAACTATGTGTTCAGCATTGGATCTGATTTTGAGGCAGTAGCTACACCATCATGGAGATCAACATCACTGTCATTTAGCAGCAGTGATGAGTTGGGAGCCCAACCATTGTTGGACTATTCCGATGACCTTCCCATATGCATAATAAAGGGGGAACAGATAGATGATGGAGGACATCTTAGGATGGATAACATCTCTCATGTTTGTGTCGGATACTTCTTGATGAGCCCTACACATCATGATGGGAGGTTTTTTCCTATCACCTATTGGATCCTTATGGGATCAAATTGGTCATTGATGAGATTGCAATTTAAAATCCCATGAAATGCAAAGACATAAATCTAATTTTGGAGGATGGTATTCTCCATTGGTGGAATTCCACTTATGGACATGATGATAGACACTCACCATGGGTTGGATGGGTGATGCTGATGAGCAAGAGGGTGAGGAACCACTTGCAGATCTATGATATTGGACAGCAGGATGAAAGACTACGTTGGTTACTCTTGAAAGAGTTTGGTCATCCTATGAAACATTCTATTTCAAAGGGTATGTGGATGGATGGAATTTGGCATGGCACTTACACCATATGGAAGCAAGGAGTTTGGGGATTTTGGAATGATATGATATCTTTCATATCAACTCTCATGTTGTTGCTCCAAGACTTATATGATGATGGTGTGGGGAGGAAACTATAGCTATTGTTTCTTTGGTTGTTATTGAGAGAGTGTGGGCTGATCTTATCCCATACTTTGCATGATGTTGCAAGAGTAGGAGATGGCACTATCATGGTGCAAAGGAGCTACTCTCTAACCTTGGAGGATGAGGAGGTGCTCCCACTTTGGGAAGGATCTCTCACATATAGTAGCATTATGTTTGATGATGAATTTTACATGTGGGATGTCAAAGGATGGAGCTATAAGATGACAGAAGCCTTATTACTAAGGCCAACAGCATTGTCACTTGGGAGCTTGGGTTGGGTGAGGGAGTGTTCCCAGGATCACCTCATATATGATGCACTTGATGAGCATGTAAGAGATGAGAGTGATGGAGTAGTGGATGGAGACATATATTACCATGATATGATCTTTTTGACTTGGATTTTCAAGTGTAAGATGAGAGATCTACATCCAGCACTTGTGGGCTTCCTTTCCATGCACCTTGATGCATATCATTCCTTATTGGAGGAGTTCACCTGGGAGGGCATCCAACAGGATGTATATCATCATATGGAGAGATGCATAGCCTGAAAGATGATGGAGAGGTTTGCACAACCACTTCCCTAATCATTTGGAGTGAGGGATAACTTTCAATTGAGCCATTTCAGCTCAATGACCAAAGTACATGATGGAGGATGCATATTTATGCTTTATGATTTGTACTCCTTTATTTTTTATGAGCAACACATTGTATCAAGGGAGGTCTTTCCTTCTTGTATTTTGTATTATGATGTACTTGAGGCCATTTTCAGCATAGACGTTGGCCATTCTATTTGTGGATTATGGAGGATGCCACATGATTTTTGGTGTGCACCATTGGCACCAAGTTGTACTTTCATGTTTTCATCTTGTAGGATGATTGTGGCAGCAAACAAGTGGCTGAAAAGACACTTGTTACATTTTTTTTTGAGGCAGGCAAGGGATGCACTGCGCTGGTTTCTCTTTGGTGAGTGTGGGTACTACCCAAAGATTCATATTTTCTTGTCTCATTCCTTGTGTCTGAATGGAAGGATGCATAAGAAGAAGGCATGGTTTCTTTGGTTGACAAGAAGAGAGTTTGGACATCACATGTTAAATCTCATGTCCATGTATTTACTTTTGTTTGGAATGTATCTCATGATCGTGTATGTACTTGGGTTTGGGAGAAAATGTAACTCTCATATGAGGGGGCATAAGAGAGCTTGTTTGTATCATGATGATAATGATGCTCTGATATTTTTTGGGGACATGATAGGAGGGATGATACATTGGTTGAATGTGTCCATTGGGAATGAAACTCCCCATATTTATTCATACTTCAAGAAGAGAGAGGAACATTGTATGTCTACTACACTACCTCTCTGGTTTCCTTATGCAAGACGCCATATGTTTGGCTTATGTCATTGGGAGGAGTCTCTCACATGGGAGAATTGGAAGCAATACATGTGTTTTTTGAGTCATATTCAGCCAACACCTATTATCCTCTAATATTTTCAAGCTTTGGAGAAGCTTATGGCAGCAAGAAGGTGGTGAGATGGCCACTTATTGTATTTTGATTTGGGGCAGCAAGAAGAAGAACAAAGCTGGTCTCAATGGAGGGACTATTGTCACCATCTAATATATCATATGACACTTAGTCCATATTTCTTTTGGAGCACATATCGTGATGATACTCTATTCACTATATGCATGGAAGATTGGGAAAGGAGGGCCCTTAGAATCAATGAAGGGAATCATGAGGTTCCAAGTATCTTTTGGCTTCATGAGGACTATATTATTGCAGCCCAGGATCAGAAGCTTCACATTTATCATAAATGGAGAGAGAGACAGCGTAACTTCAGTATCCTTACCTCTCATTTCCAACCATGCAGCCCCTATACATTTCCTAATGAGGGGATTGATGATTATTTATATGAGCTATCAAGGATGGCTCACTTTGTTTGGATGATAGCATGTAGATTGAGGTATCTCATGGAGGTTGAAGCACCCACTATTCATCATCTCTCATGCCTTGAGGAGGCCAATGGACAGCACCAGATTCTTTCTATGTATCTCCCACTTCTTCATGATGATAGCTATTTGGTTCATTCACCAAAGGCAAACTTATATTCTTGGGAGGAGACCAATCCATTGGATATTTTGCAATGTCCTTGTAAGTTTCTCGAGGACAAGAAAAATTTTGGAGGGGAGGACTGTAATATTCCTAATTAGTCCTAAGCTAATTGGAATATTAAATTTTGCTTTACTTTTCTATTCATGAATAAATGTAAAAATGAGGAACATAAAAACTCCTAAATCAGTGAATAAATCAATGCCCATGTGAACAAGGAAAAATTTTGGCTACCTTAATAAGATACACTTAGGTGTGAAAGGGATTAAGCCATTTGACTGGGTCAACAAGACCAAATCAACAGCGTTGTCTAGATACAGTGAACCTCCTTGATGCACAGCGCAGTTCTAGAAGGAGATGGTTTGTGTGAAAGAGAAGATTTCATTGAAGGTGGTTTAGGGTTTACAAGCTCTTAATATATATAAGGAAGGGGATGGCAGCATGTAAATGTTGTTCATAATATGATAATTTGATATACTGTATGTTTAGACCATATAGATTTCTTTGGCTATTTAGCCTAGATTGAAAATGTTGTTTAGCATTGGGATCTCTTGTTTAGGAATTCCACCTCTTCCCATTGAGTAGCTCTTGGGAGACTATTGTATTACATAGTCCACTATCAGGATTGAGGCCAAGCTTCTCCTTTCAACTACAACTCAGATCTTGTTGAGGGTTTGGTTGTCTTTGTAAGCTGCAACAAGTGGAGATTAGATCTTTTCAGATCTAAGACATTTCAGTTCCCTTTTTCAATGGAGAAGCCTTCTGCTTTATTGGAGGAAGTGTATTGGAGTGATTGAGCATCATTTCTTGATATTTTCATGTGGCCAACAACTATCTATACCCTACAGTGCAATTTCTATTCCAATTCTGTGTTATTCTTGTAGGTGATGTTGCAGGGAGTTTGGGTGCACCATTTGGAGAGTTGGTTTCTAAGTGTTGGGGATCTACCCTTCACTTTGAGATCCACTGGAGGAGATCTACACATTGTAATTTCCAGATCTGATCTACATATTTCTGAATACTTCAGGATTTCTTAATCATCCTGCAGATCTGCATTCTTAGATCTTAGATCTACTGCTTATGCTTGGTGTAAACCCCAAAATTCCAAGGGGATCTGAAAGAGGATCCTTTCTAGTGCATGGATCTGATATGGACCTGAATTTTTATGCATAGATCTGCTCTAGATCTGACATGTAATCAAAAGCAATTTGCAGCCTAATAAAATAACATTGTCAAGGAAGCTTCAGTCCATTCATGTGGTTGCAACACCTCTTTTGAGGGTTTTTCTTATGTTTATGTCTTGTATTTCCAGCTATGTATCTCATGGGCCTCATTATACATCTATTTTGTTGCTGTAAATACTATTGAAGAACATTTTATTGGCCGCTTGCTCTTACTATAGATAAACTGCGTTATTTCTTAAGCATAGTTGTTGCATATTGCTGCAGCCCCATTCTTGGGCATTTTCCAACTGTACTAGGTGCGGGAGACTTGGTTACCTCACCTAGAAGGATTTTTTTTTGCTCTCCTCTTGGATTCAGGTCTTAGATTGTCATATCTAAGGGATCCAAGGGTTGGTTTCCAATCTTGTAGCATGCATTCTTGAAAAATGCGTTATTCAGGCATGCCTTGCTAAGTAGTCCATTTTGGGATATTACATCGTACACACCACTTAATAATTATATCTGGCCCAATTCAGTATAATTATCCTTCTATCCAATAGTAAGGTGCACTAGATATGATAAAATTTTATTTTGTTGGTTGATAGTTGTGTTGTAAATTTTCCTATTTCCAAATAATTAGCAATATCGATAAACTAAGGAGATTTAGTAGAAAATGGAAAAATATTTTCATTAGGAAAATTATCCTCTAGAGGAATTGTTGTATTATCATTTTGGATTCTAGACAGAAATTCAACAACTATATTGTGCTTTCCAGGTTTTTCCAATATGGTGATGTTGAATTCCTATAACAATAAAAGCAATCTAGTAATTCGGCCATTAGTTATAGGTTTATTCATTAGATATCTAATGGCATAATTATTAATATGAATTAAATTTTTGTATCTAGTGATATAATGCTTGAACTTATTGATGGCATGGACTACTGCTAAAAAATCCCTTTTAGTAACTATATAATTCAAATCTACAAAATTTAAAAATTTTCTTATGTATAGATTGCCTAAGGATTTTGATCCTTTTTTCCAAGTACAACCCCTAGAGTTGTATATGAAGCATCCATAGAAATATGAAATGCCAGGGACCTATTTGGACCTCTTAAAATAGGTGCTTCAAAATTTTTTTGTTTTAATGAATAAAAAACTATTTGACATGAAGAATCCCAATAAAATTCACAATCTTTAGTAATGAAGCTGAAAAGTGGTGAATTTATGTTTTTGAAATTTTCTATGGATCTTCTATAATGTCCTATAAATCCAATAAAACTTCATACATCCATTTGATATTTGGGTACCTAAATTTTGGCAATGACTTCAATCTTTGTTGAGTCAACTTTAATTCTGAAACTTGAAATGTGATTCCAAAAAACAATACATTTGTTAAACATCATAAAAAAAAATTCATTGCCCAAAGAAATGTTAGTTTCTCAACATCTAATAAGGCCTATTTCAAGTTTCTTTAAATATTCTTCAAAATAATTTTCATACTTTGTGAAATCATCCATATATACCTCAACACAATCATGAATCAATTCAAATAAAATACCTAGTACTGCTCCTTGGAATGTAGCGAGGGCATTGGATAATAAAAAAGGAAGTACTCTTTAAGCATATGTTCCCAAAGGACATGTGAATGTGGTCTTATCTTGATATTTTGGTGCTATTTAAATTCGATTATAACCACTAAAGCCATCAAGAAAAGAAAAATAATTTTTCCATGCTAATGTGTCTAATACTTGATCAATAAAGGGAAGTGGAAAATGATCTTTTAAAGTAGCTTTATTTAATTCCATGTAATCTATGCGAACTCACCACTCACCACTCTTCTTTGGAAAAATAACTAATTTTAAAACCCACTAGCTATCATAAATTGAATAAATAAAGTTTAAATTGAGCAATTTCTATAATTATCCCTTCACAATTTCCCTCAAATTAGGATTCATCCTTCTTTGAGGTTGTCTAATGGGTCCAACATTCTCATGTATATATATATTATTCATGCAAGCGTTGGGATTAATTCTTTTCATATATATGCATTCCCATGCAAAATCATAGGAATGTTTTTGCAACATTTTGATTAATTGATATTTTTGGAAGTCTTCCAAATTATTGTTAATGTTTAAGGTTTTACCTAGACTAATTTTTACAAGAGTACTGCAAAATTTCTCCATAGAATTTAATGATAGCATAGAAGGATGTGATGAAAAATATTCAATCTTATAATTTTCCTAGAAACATTTTTTCTACCATATTCACATGATAAATTTGTTTTTAAAAAGATATTGAGAAAAATAATAAGTATTCATAAGATGCATTAATTGAATTTCTTTATAATCTTTCTTAAGGGACATTGTTTGTGAGATAGTTAGAACATGTTGTATATCTTCAAATTCTTCTTCTTCACCATAAATCCATTCTTCATTTTCAAATACTTAATTGATCTTGCTGTAGAATATAATGTAATTTTTTTGTTGATTGTCGTTAGAGATTGACATGTCACCAAATATATAGCTAATAAATGCAGCGGTCATGGTAGACAAGGCCTACCTAAAATGAATGGATGACCACCTAGATTGGTTTTTGGTATCAATACCATAAAATAAACCAGATATTCTCAAGAATCTAGAGATACAAGTATTTCTTATAATATACACTATGGTTTTATAGTAGATATACCTTCCAATTGTAACACAATTAATGCATATTTAAGATTAGTTAATTGTAGTTCATCCATAATACTTTTAGTTGTTACATTTGTTTTTGTACCTAGATCAATAATGTATTTGGGATTGTAACATTATTGATATGAATTTTCACAACAGGAATTTTTGGATATAGATATTTTTCTATACTATCCATTTCCATCATGATTTATGTTAATTTATCATTAAGTTGAACTTTTTTTAGATTATTTATTTTTCTAATTTATTTTTTAATGCATAACTCCTTTATTATTTTTGCATAAATTGGAATATCCCTTATTGCTTGTAATAAAGGAATTTTAATGCAAATATTCATAACTCATCTAGAATATCATAATTTAACAAAATAAATTACTTTTCTACATCTTTATATATTTTTAACCTCTCTCGAAAAGGAGGATTTTCTAGATATATAGAAGGTTGTCCTACTAGAGGAGTAGAAGGAGTTTGTTTTATTTATGTGTCATCTACATTTTTAGGAATTTATTCTTTTTCTTCAATGACAACAAGGGGATTTTTTTTTTCAATACTCTCATGTAACCCCTCCTCCCACTTTTACAAGTTCTCCAAGGTAAACATGAGTTGAGTTTCACTACGATATGACCTGAACTCCAAGTTTCAATTATGGAAGTGGGGTCTACAAAACGGAAACAAACTGACATATCTCAGAGACTACATAACACATGGGAGCCTAGCATCTACCCCAAGTGATCAATCCCTGAGCTGGAACTCTTTTTCACTAGGTTTACTCTCCAACAGCACCCATCAGACACTGTGCATGCAATTATGACCCAAAATTCTCAGTTCAATGCATGCAATCACAAGATCTATTCCACTTTTCCAAGCTATCCTCTTGACCACTACACAAAACTACCTGTAACTTTCCAGAATCATGATAATGATGATAAAATTTCTAAATAATCAAATCTTGAGCAATATATTGACAAATACATGCCTAATTCAAGATATAAATTTCATCAAACAAATGGTAAGCATAGAAACTACATGTAATGAATGCATATCTGATCATAAACTTATGAACTTCATCTGAAAATCACCAAGAAGGCTTTACACCCTCTCTACCTATCTACAATAACACATGTTATTCCATGCATTCATCAACCATCCAATAGCTTATCAAATCATGAACAAGATCCATAGATAGAGAACATAATAGAACCATGCATATACCAACATATAAACATAATAGAAACTATGAAAAATCAGTCATAAGATCACCATAATAACCAATACAAGTGCTCATAAATAACAATAGGAAAATAACTCATATTAACATATGAAAATTCCAACCAAGCCAGGGACTTCCATGTCGCACCCGACGACAGATTGGGCTAAACCAAATATCTCTTTCAACTAATCACCCCTGTGCCACATTCCAAGCATGAATGTGGGATCATAAGGGTTAAACCAAAATAAAACCAACCAGGGCTTCGAGAGGCCAAACCACCTCAACCCTCAAGCACACTGATCTCACCTATACGGTCCAAAAATCACTAACATCAAATAGATTAGTCTTTAGCAAATTTTTCTAGGGGTCTAAGAACTAGTAACTCAACCCAAAACCTTTAAGGAAACAAAGTTGTTTCAGGGCTCCAGAGAATTTGTCCCAACCCATGGGCTCTAGGGACTAGTAACTTAACCCACAGTGTTTAGGGAACCCAAATTGTTCTAGGGCTCCAGAGAATTTGTTCCAACCCAAGCCATAGGAAACCTGAGAACCAATCATAAAACCAAATGGGGAACCCACTACACCATGGCTATCCAGGAAATGGCAAGGAAATATTGAAACCACTATCAATTCAGGAAAATATACATACCAATGACAACACATAATCAAGGAACCACATGCATATACCGTGCATCCAAAAACCAGCAATGAAATCACACATGCAAGTTGTTACCTGCAAATTATCCCTATTATAGTTGTTGATCCAATTTTCTCCTTGTGCTCCCTTTATTTCCTTTTCTTTCTTTCTCCAAATCCAAGTGAATACTAGAGTGTTCCAAGAATGCTTTAAGTGTGCAAGAGTGTAAGAGAACAAAGCTACTAATGAAAAAAATCTAGATTTTGATTCTTTGATGCCTTTTTATTAGTTATGTCTATTTTTTCCTTTCATTTTCCTTCATTTTTCCTCTAATTTCCCTTGCATGCAAATTTGTGTCTCTTCACCTTACTTTTCTCCTATTTTCCTTTATTTTAATAACTAAATGCCAGTTATTGCCTCTTTTCCTTTGCCAATTTCCATAGCCATTATCAAACCACAAAAGATTCCCACTATTCATATTGTAATACATGACCCATGACCTTGGTCTTATTTTTATTTACATGGAAAATAAACCAGGGATAGTAACATCTTCCTAATCTAAGATGAATATCATTTCGATCAAGATTAACTATCACGTATTTTTGTAAATTTTTTACCTTAGAACTGTGAGTGAGTTGAGTTACTTTATTGTTTGGGTTTGGAAGTAGTTGTATAGCTATTTGAGGTGGTTGTGCAAGTGGTAATAGGAAAGGTTGAATATAATTCAACTATGGATGTAACTAAGGTTGTGATGGAAGTGGATGGTATTGATATTAGTACTAAGGATAATGAGGATATTGACAATAGAATGGATAATACTATGGATTTTCTCCTCCATGTGATCCATTCCAAACTTGTTCCCAAGATTTATTTTGATGTTGGGGTGGCCAAAGTTGCTAAGGCAATAGTGTATTCCGATTATTTTAAGGTTTTTGTGGATAATATTGAAATTTTTGGGAAGGTTCTTAAATCATACCTCATTGGCAAGGCTACCAAGGTCTCCTTGGGGCCATAAAGAAAAGTTTTTCTTATGATTAATTTATTCCATTATCTTCTTGGTATATCGCTTTTTATCCTAGTAGTGATGTACAATCCTTCATAGCCCATGTTTCTGCACAAATGACATAAAATTCAATATTGTCAAGTGGACATTACCTTAAAGGATGTTTATTTCTATATCTAGGACAAATTATAAATAAAGTAGCATTCTTAAATTTTTTCTTTTTTTTCATTCATAGCATATATATTTGTTCACTTAGATTGCCAAGAATGTTTGTTTTAAAATTATCTATCAAATTACCAAGCTCAACTCTACTTATTGATCTTGATGTTGATTTATTGACTCTTGCCATAGTAGGGTTCTGGGGGTCTTTGCCATACTTTTCACTTCCTCTTGATATATGCTTACAAAATTCATAGATATCTTAAATGAAAGTTGAGATACATCCCCTTTACCCATTGTATTTAGGATATCAATCCATTCATCCCTGGTAGCTCCAAGTTAAAGGGATTTTAAGGTAACAAATCCTAGTTTGTGTATTTTCTCTCTTTTAATGGTATAACCAAATATTTCTACAAATTCCTCAAGGTTATCATCCTTTTGTTATATGATTTTAAACATTTTATCTTTAAGATCATGTTCTATGCAATAATATTTATGTTTTTCTAAAAAGACTTATCTCATTCCATCCCATGATTTTAAAAAGTTAGCTCCTAGTCCCATAAACCATTTAAGAGTTCCATTTTTTACTGTAATTGGAAAAAATTTAAAAATTTTAGCATCTTTTAAATAATCATAACTTCTACAAATTAATTAAAATCAAAAAATAAAAGTTTATGGATCTTCTAATCTCATACCATGGAAGTTTGGAAGTATAGATGGAGAGATATCCTTCATGTTAACATTTATATCGAAATCCCAGATGGGAAATCCATAAGGATCTCCTTCATTGTTATCATCTCCATCTTCACCTCTTCCTCTACCTCCTCCACCACCTCTTCTTCTATCTCCTCCACCACCAAGAGGCAATATTCTTCCCCTCTGCCACATCCAAGTGGTGGTCTTTCACCTCCTCCTCCTACTAATATTCTTTCATGTCCATTGGGAGGAGGGAATACTTCTCCTTCACCTTTTGACATTAATTATTCAAAACATAGATAATATGGTTATTCAATTTGATTTTATTCTTTTGCCTTCAATTATTGGTCTTTCGAAGAAGATTCCTTCTCTTCCTCCACCTCCTTCTTCTCCTTCGGTAGGTATCTCAAGTTCTTGTGCAACAATTTGTTTTCTTTTTGAATGAGAAAGAAAGATGACTATCTCAGTTGAATATGGTGGTTCGTCTACTATTGATTTTGTTGAAGAAGTTGGCTCCTATTTTGTTTTTGTTTTAGATATTTGTACCTTAGGATGCCTTTTTCTACTTGCGAGAGTAGGAATTCATGATGTGGTTCTTACTTCACCACGTGATCTTTTGGGGGTGGTAGGTGATTATAGAATTATTAATGAATAATTTCTATTTTTTTCTTTTGGAAAAAAGAAGAAGAGGTGATTATAGAATTGAAATTTGTCCTAATGAATCTTCCTATAGAATCTCTTTCTCTATACATGCATTTTAAAATGAATGAAGTTTAATTTATGCAACTAAGAATGAAATGAAATTCAACAAATAATGTTAGGAGGAACCTCACAATGTGATGTATAAGTTCTTACCTTTCATCTTACCCTTCCTCCTATCCATATTTGTGTAAATTAAAGGGAAATATAAATTAAAAGATAAATCCTATGTATACTTCCCCAAAAATGGTGCCAGAAATGTTGATCAATTTAATTATGATTTAAATTCCATTACATTAAATTATCAATTTGAGTAGGTAAATTTATAAAGTATGCAACAAAGTATATGCTAGGAATTTAACTTCTAATTCTAATGAAACGAAATTGACATAAAAGAAATTATAATTCTATGAAAGCAATAAAAATATTAATCTAAGAAAATATATAAACACTTATTCTAAGAAAGCATTTAAATTTAGTCTAAAAAAGAAAAAAGAAAAGAAAAAAATAAAAATAAAAATAAAATAAATTATTCTAAGAAGACATGTAAATCTTATTGTAGAAAAACATAT
Organism: Pinus albicaulis; assembly: GCA_034641835.2. Classification (NCBI taxonomy): domain Eukaryota; kingdom Viridiplantae; phylum Streptophyta; class Pinopsida; order Pinales; family Pinaceae; genus Pinus; species Pinus albicaulis. Next base: position 487,477,737 of record CM076582.1, read on the forward strand.
AAAATTATTTTATAAAAACATATAGATCTAATCTAGAAAACAAGTAACTCTAGGCTATGAAAACATGGAATTTTAATTTAAGAAAGCTTATAAAACTCTTCTATGAAAGCATGAAAATTTATCTATAAAATCATAAAAATTTACTCTAAGAAAGCAGGTAAATTTAGTCTACAAAAGTGATGAAATTTATAAACTATGAAAGCATATAAACATAACATAAGAAAGCTTTGTAAATCTTGGTCATGAACCTGAACTGAAAATCTAGTTTATTGAAATCCATGAATGAAAGTGCTCTATATGTAATTTGTTTTTACCTTTGCAAGCACTGGTTTATAATCTAGAAAAGAACAAACAATAATTGGAAATTGGAGAGAACCAAAAACAATGTTGTAATAAAATAGAGTATTAAATTTACATGGAAATAAATGAATTGTGAAACAGTGAGAGATTTATACTACAGATAGTGTCGTACATCCACAAGGGGGGTCCTCCAAGTGACTGCACAAAACTTAGAAAAACATAGGAACCTACTCTAAATGATATCAATTACTCATGAATGTGCAATGGAAGAAAAGGATCAATTTTATGGTATTATATAAAAGATATGCGTAAATTAATTCAAACCCAAGTCTTTGTCTATCTCCCCTCGCTCTACCCAATGAGATCGATTTATATTCTTTTTGAAATAAAAAAAACTAAGAATAAAAATGCTACAAATCGTAATAAGATTATGACTAAGTGTTTTATTGTTACTTTCATATTCAATCCATATGCCCCATATGTAACTCAATGAATGCATATGCACACGTAGCTTTTCAATGTGTTATTCTTTAGCATATTTGATCTATGAAGATATCGTGCTCAGCTGATGCTAGTTATCTTTCCATGTAATAGTCCTAGTATACTTTGTCTATGTGCTTGTTCCATGCGATAAGCTGACTGCAACTTTGACTTCACTTCTTTGATGTGTTAGATGTGCTTCGTTTGACTTCATTTCTTCACAAGTTGTGCTAACCTTGGATTCTATTATAGTTTAACAAATCAACTAGAAAAATTGTCAAATTATGCAATATTTAAATATTAGTTTGTTTTTACCAGTAAAAATATATAAAATTGTGGAATAATGGACTTATTACCTTTGTGTAGCCCTTTGTAGCTCATATGGAAAATATACATATGGAATATGAAAAAATGATGCAAAAAGGATGATTATGAAGATTTCTATAAGATAAAAGTGGTCGAACTAAATTAGCATATTGACAAAAAGATGTTAATTTATAGGCCCATCATATACATCATGAATTAAAGAGGCTTATGATTAGTTTGGATGATTGTTTCCTTTAGTAGAATATAATGCTTCCACTATTAGAATTCCTGCATGATGGACTACTTATCCTAGTCATAGGTTGGATATCTTTGGACAATATCATAGAGTGTTTCATTTTGATTGGCCATTGGGTGTCAATGATGAGTGATGGTTGCACCAATAGCATAGTGGGAGGCATTTGTCTCAATCTGAAATGGTTGTTGCAGGATTGGTAAGGTGAATATTGGTGCATAAGAGAGGCAATTTTTTAGATCCTTGAATGCTTTTTGTTGTGATTCGTACCAGAAAAAATTTGCTTTAGATCCACCCTCAGCCACTTGACTTAAGGGCCAAGCGATATGAGAGTACCCCAACATGAACCTTTAGTAGAAGTTAGCAAGAACCAACAAGTTGCAAAGCTCTGTTAGGGTCATCAGGGTTGTCCAATATCAAATGAATTGGATCTATGATAGGTCCACATGCACCCCATGTTCATCCACAATGTACCCCGAATATTAAATTCGCTACATGCCAAAAGAGAAATTTTCCAAATTGGCATACAACATGAGTTGTATTAAGCTGCTTGGAACTTGTTGAATCTGTTGCAAATGTTATTTCTAGGCTCTACTAAAGATGAGGATGTCATACAAATATACAACCACAAAATAGTTTGTGAACAATCATAGGATATCATCCATCATTCTCATGAGCATTGCTATAGCATTATTCAAGACAAAGGGCAGGACCAACCACTCAAAAAGGCCTTCTTTAGATTTGAATGTTGTCTTCTATGCATCAATTTGCTCAGTCAAAACTTGGTGGTAGCCTGAATTCATATCAACATTACTAAAGAACTTGACACACTTAAGTTAATCAAGAAGATCATTAATTTAAGGGATTTGGTATCTATTATTGACAATGAATTTGTTGAAGGCTCTATAATCAATATAGAGAATCAATGCCCCATCCTTCTACAGTAACACAATTGACCTTATCTAAGGTGAGGAGGTTGATAGAATGTGACCCTTTGGGACGAACTGATGAATTTGACATTTTATATCCTCATTCTCCAAGAGTGAACATCTATACATTGGGACATTAAGTAAAGAGGCACTAGGTATCAAGTCAATTGTGTGTTTGACTTGAAAGTGCAGAGGAACCACCACATGTGAAGTGAAGATATATTTGTACACTTATACAATATTTTCCACCTACTTATGTTTTGTAGGGATCCCATATGATGAGGTTGTAATGGTTGCAATGACCTTCCTTTCACCTTTTGATTGAACCATGAAGTGACAAAATTTTCAATCTAAGAGATTACTTTTTGGAACTTTTTTATTGAGACTAATGAAAATGTGGTAGTTATAACTACCTATGTTAACCTATAGAGTTGGCCCCTATAGTAATAATGACACTACGCAGATGGGACTCATAGATAAAATTATTTTTCTACATATAAGGTTTTCCTAAAATAACATCACAAACTTCAAGTGGGGCCACGTCACACAATACCTCATCTCTGAAGGGCTTGATACTATAGGATAGGCAACATTGTTAGCTAACATAGATATATTTTCTATGGATTAACTCTCACATACCCAATTCCCTTAATGACTTACATAAGTTACGATGTACCCAAAATTTTCTTTTCATTTTAACTAGATGAATATTAAGATCTTATACCAATTTGTCACATATTCCTACTAAACTTGTCCTAACCACACCTGTAAAAACTTGATTTGCAGTTCTCATACATTTTTTCAAACACTTTACATGTAAACCTTTCTTCAAATACTTTGTATACAACCAATAAAATGGTATTTTTCTTGTTGACATTTTGTTAGACATTTTCTATGAAATAAAATAAGAAACATTTCTTTGATTCCACTTGTAACATATTAACTAAAATATACCACTCAATCAAACAGCGTTAATTTCTATCTTTGAGGTATTTTATCAAATAGTTTGTATGCAAATTTTATTAAATCGCATTTAACACATTTCTTCAAATGATTTGCATGCAAATAGGCATAGACTGGCTACAATAGTATTATCATACAACAATTCTAACATACAAAAATATTACCCCCATTCAAAATATAACATTTTCGTTGGGGAATTTCATCAAACACTTTGTATGCAAGGAATCATAAAACCATTTAGGAAATTCTTCTAACACTTTGCATGTAAACTAATATAGCAACTTCCTTAGGGTATATATTCTAGATTATAATAGTCCAAGTTTTGAAAATTGAATCAATTTATCAACAATATTTCTCCTCATTGTGCTCCAAGTTTCAGCTTCTGGAAGCTCCCAAATGAAAATTTATAGCGGAAGTTCCAACATAACCTGTTTGATGTAGCATTTTAGGAGCATCCAAGAAGCTTGGATTCTTATGATAACATCTCCTAAAATATAATGAACCAAGATATAAAATTTGGAGAAGATGATTAGCTATATTTCCTCTCACTATGGTCCAAGTTTCAGTTTCTAAAACCTCCTATAAGATAAGTTATAAAAAAAATTCCAACATGGTCAATTTGGCGCATGATTTTAGGAGCATCTAGGAAGCTCAAATTCCTTTTATCATATCTCCTAAATTTTCATAACTGAAGATATGAAAGTTGGAATAAATGATAAACAAAATTTCCCCTCACTATGGTCCAAGTTTCAACTTCTAGAACCTCTCAAAAGAAAATTTATAGAAAAATTTTCAACAGGACATATTTTAAGATGCTTTTGGCAAGCCCAAATTCCTACGATCATATTTCCTAAAATTTTGCAACCCAAGATCTGAAAACTAGATCCCAATATTAAAAGGATTTCCCCTCACTATGATCCAAGCTTCAACTTTTGAAACCTCCTATAAGAAAATTTATAGGAAAAAATTCCAACATGACATATTTAAAGCCTGCATTTAGGAAACCAAAATTACTATGATCATATTTCCTAAAATTTTGCAACCCGATATCTAAAAAATGTATCACAAGATTAGTGGGATTTCCACTCACTGTGGTCTAATTTTTAGCTTTTGGAACCTCCCATAAGAAAATTTATAGCATAAATTCCAACATGGCCTATTTAAATATGCATTTAGGAAGCCCAAATTTTGATGATCATATTTCCTAAGATTTTTCTTAGATCTGAAAATTGGACCAAAGGATCGGTGGGATTTCCCCTCACTATGGTCCTTGTTTGAGCTTTTGGAACCTCTTAGAAGAAAAGTAATACCAGGAAATCCAACATGGTCAGTTTAGAGAATAATTTAGGAAGCCTATCTTCTTCAAGCAATGTTGTTAAAAAAAACTATACATATAAAATGCTACAACCATGCTAATTTTTCTTAAGGGTAATTACATGTAAATATAATCTTGTTGAAAACATAAATCAAATAATCATGCATAAGAGATACTTATCTTGATTAAAATATTTTGAAATCTGGAATTGAAACTAGGTGAGCCACTCTCCACCCAACCATGGGCTCAATTATGCTATGACCTTTCTCATAGTTGGCCACCCTCGAGCCAAATCCTGATGCATTGAGGGAAAAAATGAACTCAAGGATTTAGCACATAGTTTTCAGACTAGATTTAATACAAAAAGATATCGCCACTCTCCTCCACATAAAGGAAAGAATTTCAACATTCATCCTTTCCACTCCTTGACAAGGACCATAGACATTCATAAATGACAATGCAAGTTTGCAAAACATAAGGGAGTAATTCTCTAATCTCTAATTCCTCAACCCTCCCTTATTCAGTGCTCTCTATGCAACACATAAACAGTACAACTCCCAGTCCTTAGATCCATCCATTCTAATGAAAAAGAACTACAGCACATTTGATTCTTTTTACACAAGTTGTTAATAATTAACATTCCAATTCAAATTTTTCAAGGGGGGGAGGGGGGAATGAGTATATGAGAAGAATGATGGAGTAATGATCATAACAAAAAGGAAAAAAGAGAAATTCTCTCCCCGTTTATTTTCTCTTTCATTTTTATAAACACACCTTGACCCTTCATCTTATCAACCTTCACATCAATGAAATTATTAATTCAAGGTATGCATTTTCCTATCAAGGAATCATAATTTTTCGGTTGTCCCCCCTTCCTTCAGTTCTAGCATATTTTACTAATAAAATAAAACATTACATATCATAGTAAATTTTCAACTCATGGCATCAATGTTGGCGCCTCAACATTATAAGCCTTTAATTACAAAAATTTAGCCAACAAGAAAGAGATAGGGTTGGGGGCAGGGTAGGGGGTGTCACAATCCCCTCCCCCATAAAGGAACACCATCCTCATTTTTCTGCCACTTGTAGAACCAATCCATGAAGAAAAAAATAAGGATATGTCACTCTCATAGCATCCTCCAATTCTCAAGTGGCTTCTTCTACTCCATAATACTTCCACTACACTTCAACCTACACAATGGTTCAGTTCCAAAGTAGTGTTTCCTTCTCTCCTATTATGCATTGTGGTTCTAGTTTGAACTCTCCTTCAGGTTCCACTTAGATAATAGCCAAATAAATAACATGCTTATAATCATATATATACTTTTTAAGCATAGAAACATGAAATACATCATGAGCTTTAATGTTTGGAGGTAAAGCAAGCTTGTAATCCATTGGCCTAACTCTCTCAAAAATATTGAATGGTCCATAATAGTTAGGTGACAACTTGAAACAAGTTCCCATTCTCAAGGAACTTCCCTTTGGTTTAAACTAGAGATACACATGATCCCCAAATTTGAACTCTTTGTGAACTCTATGCTTATCTGCATAACTCTTCTAACGATCTTGGGTCACCTTTAACTTTTGTCTGATCAAAAAAAATTATTGTTCCATTTCTTACAACATATTTGATCTAAGAATAACTCTATCCACTGAATGATCCAGCTCATAAGAGTATGACATTTTCCGCCATACATTTCCTTAAAGCGACTCATCTTCAATGATTCTTGATAGCCATTATTATAAGAAAACTCCAACAATGGAAAATAGTAATCCCATTTACTTGGCCTAGCCATCACATACATATGAAGCATGTACTCTATAATCTTATTCTTCCTTTCTATTTTCCCATCCATATGAGGATGATAGGCTGTACTAAAATCCAAATTTGTCCCAATTCCTTCAAATAAATCCTTCCAAAATCTAGAAGTAAACTTAGCATCTCAATGAGACATAATCACCTTTGGTATTCCATGCAATATGAATATTTCTTTCATTAATATCTCAATAATGTCAATTTCTTTATGAGTGGAATTTAAAGTATTAAAATGAGCTTCTTTACTTAACCCATTCACCACAACCATAATAGCATCATGTTGGACCGAATTGCCTCAAGTGATTTAGTGATGAAATTCATGGTTATAGTCTCCCATTTCCATTACGCAATTAGGAAAGGGCGTAACAAGCATGTTGGTTTCTTATGTTCAACATGGCTTTGTTGACATTCCAAAACCTTTGCAATGTACTCAGCAATGTCCTTCTTCATTCCGAGCCAATAATAATTCTTCCTAACTGTTGTTATCATCTTTTGATATCCCAGGTATCTGTAATATGGTTCTTTATGCATTTAATCCATACTAGCTTAGTTAAGCCCTTGGAAATTGGTATATACAATATGTCATTGTATAAAAACAATCCATCCTCTATCAGAAAATATATCACACATCTTGAGCCTTCATTTCCTGGTCGCATACATTATTTAATTTGTCAAAAGTGATCATCATGTTGTAAGGCATATTTTATCATACTTTTCAAGCTAGTTTCAGTGAAACTAATTGTTGAAACTTGTTTCTCTTACATCCTTCTACTTAAATCATCTACCACATCATTTTCCTTGCCTTTTATATGCTTAATTTAAAAATAAAAATCATTTATCAACGCTATCCACCTAGATTTCCTTGCATTAAAGCAAGGCTAGTCAAACAAATACTTCAACCCACTATGATCTGAAATCAAAATAAATATACTCCAAAGTAGACAATGTTACAAGATTTTAAATACATGAACAATTGCTTCCAACACTAATTCATGAGTCACATAATTACTCTCATTCTCAATCGCCTTTAGAGACTCATAGCAATTCAAATATCTATCTTGCATGAGAAACCCACCTAGTCCTTCCTTGCAACCACCAATGCATACTAGCAACTCTTTACTTGGATCTAGAATTCTTAATGTATGTGCATTGGTAAGAAAATGCTTAAGCTATTGAAATATTTCTTCACATTCCTTGGACCAAACAAATTGTACTCCCTTCCTCTGCAATGAAGTAATTGGATGACCAATTTGGGAGAATCCTTTGATAAATCTTCAGTAATAACCTTTAAGTCCCATAAATGTCATTAATTATGTAACATTCCTTGGACTAGATAATTCACTAATGACATTTATCTTATCAAGATCCACAACAATTCCTTTCTCTAAAATTATGTCCCAAGTAATGCATTTATTTTGATAGAAATCACACTTGCTAAAGTTGGCATATTACTGGTTTTATCTCAGCACTTGCAACAGGATCTGAAGATGATCATCATTCTCTTCTTGTGTCTTTGAATAAATAAGAATTTCATCATTTAAAACCAAAAAAAACTTGTACAAATACTTACTATGAATGTTTTTCATCAAACACATGAATGTAGTTGGTGCATTAGTCAACCCAAAAGGCACCACCACAAATTCATAATTTCCAAATCTAGTTCAAAATGTTGTCTTATGAATGTCTTCATCTTTGATTCAAATTTGGTGATATCCAAACCTTAAATCTATCTTTAAAAATAGTATATATCCTCTCAAATCGATTAAAAAATTCATAAATCTTAGGTAGAGGTTTCTTATTATTAATATTCATTTTGTTAATTCGCTTTTATCAATAAACAATCTCAAAGTTTATCTTTATTTTTCACAAACAAGGTCAGTGCTTCCTAAGGAGACACATTGGTTCTTGTATATGTTTTGTCCAACATTTCCCTTAGCTAAAGCTTAACCTCTATAAACTCAAGTGTTCTCATCTTGTATGGAATTTTAGACACTTGTACTGCTACTGACATAGGATTTATAGAGAAATCTATGTCTCGTTTTGGTGGCAAGCATGATATTTCTTCCATAGATACATCTTAAAACTCTTGCAAGATTTTGAAGTCTTCAATATTTTATTTTGTATTACCTGTTGATTCCAACACATGTATGGAATATAGTTGAAATCCTTTTCTATAGCATTTATTCAATTGCATTGCTGATATTTCTCTTATAGTCACAGGTTTGAATATGCCTTTGAGGGTGATGGGATACCCATCGTTATCCACACCTTCCAATGTATGATAAAATGATTTCTCAGGAAATTCACAAGAAGGGCTTGGTTTAACACTAAGAATATGGATTCCATTGTCTAGGTGGTTTATCAATAGCAAGCACCAAGGTGGTTTATCATCTATACCTACATCAAGCACTAGGGTGGTTTATCAATTGTTTCCTGGCAAGAAGCACCACAAAAGCTCATTATTTCCTCTGAGTTTGATCATTGGGATTCACCCAAGGTTTAGCTAAGGTATTTCTCAGTCTTAGGAGTTGGAATCCACTGTATAGGTGGTTTACCAACTATATTTTTGTAGAAAGCACCATAGGAGTTTGACATACATTCTCTAGGTAGTTTATCATCTACTATAAAATCACCATAATGACACAAAATTCCCATTCCAAGTGGTTTATCAACAATATTTTCATAGCAAGCACCACATAGGTCTGATGTACATTGTCCAGGTGGTTTATCAACTACTCAGCAAGCACCAAAGTTCCCCACAATTTCTTGTCTAGGTGGTTTACCAGTTATACAACAAGCACCACAATGATTCATTCAACCACTAAGCCTCCCATTGATGACATGACCTTAAACAACACAATCCAATGGCTTCACGCACAATACATGATGAATTCACCCAAGATTCACAGGGATTTAATTAACACACAAGGCTCTATAAACAAACTCCTATCATATCACTTTATATTCTACTACTAATGCCCAACAACTCTTACATGTTTTGTCGACTTCATCTCACCTTACATAGGATAGTTCTGTTGAAACTTACTTCTTCTTGTACGATCACAACTATTAGTACTTTTAAAACAAAATAATGTCAAATATGCTCATCCCCTTTACTTCATATATACCATCCTAAAATTTTATGTTGTGCATCACACTAAGGTTAGTCTCTAAACAATATTCATAGATACAACAAAAATAAAACACATATAAATACACATGCATGCATAAATATATCATTTCCTCTTTTTCTTGAGCCCATTCAAGTTCATTGTTCAACCTCAGTTTTAACATACCTCATTTCCATACCAAAAAAATAATTATTTACGTTGCATTTACTCATAATAATATACTTTTCAATGTGTATCTATCTCATTTCATTATACAGGCTATGATCTACAATATCTTACTATGTGAATACTTAAATTAAGATAATTCCTATGTAGGATCTCATTTTTATTAGCCTTATTTTGGTCCCTTTTCAAACACCTACTCCAATTCCAAATACTTATTCCATTCTAAAAGAATAAAATTTTCTCAGGTATTGGTTCATACTTGAATTAATTTTAACTCTCAACTACAGGAAATCATGGTCCTAATTCCATTCAACATATTGATCTATACCTTAATATTTGGTTTAATCATAGTATTCAAAATATATGGTTATCATTCAAACCATCTTATTCTAAATATAATCATATAATATGTTATTCAACACACACATATATAACAATACAAGAGTTTATAAGATCTTATTCCAAATATGGTTGGCTCTTATTCCAAATATGGTTGGCTTTAATGTAGTTTAATAAGGTCTATACTTTATACCATTGCATTATAATATGTTATTCAGCACACACATATATAACAATACAAGAGTTTATAAGATCTTATTCCAAATATGGTCCATTGCATTAAAATACACATTTGTTACCATTCTACATTGGGCATAGGAATAAGTTACCTATATATATATATATATATATATAACAATACAAGATTTTATAAGATCTTATTCCAAATATGGTTGGTAAGGTCTATACTTTATACCATTGCATTACACTACACCTTTGTTACCATTATAACTTAGGCATAGGAATAAGTTACCTATCTATGTGATGAAGCCCTTCGATCCATCACATTAATTTAAACCTCAAGCAATAGTGTTGGTTTTACTTATATGGGATATTTATTTCATAGATCAACAATGCATTACACATGAAATGATTTCTAACAACTGTGCACAAGGGTAGCCCATGTGAATTCACATGGTCCCTGTAACCACGCACCTTCGAGCGACTACTGTCTTCCTTTTAGATATAACAATGGAATGAAATTGGGATAATTCAAAAGACTAGACCATACATTTTCACTTCATTTTATCACTAAAATTTTATTTGTTTGCAGTGGTCAAGGCGTCGCTTAACCCTATGTCATTTCAGAAGGTTTTTGTTGCGAAATTTATTTCCTTCCATCCTACAAGTTTTCCTTTGTGAACATTCCCGATGTTAGTTGATTGCTCATTGGTTTCTATTGTCGACACATAGCGAATTTTGGATAAATGCATAAAAAAAAAAAATATATATATATATATATATATATATATATATATATATATTTTTTTTTTTTTTTTTTTTTTGCACAACAAGTTCAATATTCCTCTTATGGTATTTCTCTCATGCTTCCTTTATATTTTGCAAGTCCTCTTGCAATCTACTAGGGGAATTGGTGTATTAATAGGAGATAATTCTAGTTGCAGGTAAAATGTGGATTGTTTTATTTCATTTATTTATGTTTGATTATGGATTTATTTGGTTAAGTTTTTTCCTTCATTATTTCCATTGTTCCTTTATACAAGTGAGAAATCCACCTCCTCACCTAATTAGAGTGAGGGTTCCATTACCATATATGTGAGCATTTTCATTGACATATATGGACCTGAAGGTTAAAACTCTTTTCTTTTATCACTTCATGAGTGGTATTTGGCATAAGGTTACTGGACTCTGAATGAATGGTTGTATTTGTTAGAGGAATTGTAAAAAAATCTTCCATTATTGTAGTGTCATATTTCTTTTTTCCCTTCTACACACTTAGTTATACATTTTATTCAGATTTCTTCCTTTGTGCACATAGGGTTTATATGCTACTGACCCTAACACTAAATCTTCATTGCTTTCTCTTTGACCTTTGTAAATTAGGGTCATTCAATTTTTGGGTTTTGTTTCCTCATGTAGTCAAAATATTCTTCAGTTATAATTTAGGATATTGATACAACTTCCTTTTTGCATGTGAGAGTATGCTAAATTGGATGGAGCTACAATTCTTTTCAATTGGTACATAAGAAAATTTTCTTCCTCGATATTTTCCAATTTAGGTTGTTCAAAATTATATATCTATAACTTTTTTTCATGTTTACTGGATAGGTATGTATTTTGGTAACATGAAAGATGCTAGATATTGCTTCCAGTTTTTCTAGTGGTGATAAAGACTAATGAGTTTTTTTTCATGTGACACCGCGTAAGAACTCCTTGCTCCACTTATTCTCTGTGTGATATTCTTGGGATTATTGTCTGAATATTTTGAGTTTACCAATGGAGAAAGAAAACTCATTGTTTCTTTTTGTAATTTTTAACCCTACAGGGTTAGGGTTTTATCCAATTCTTAGAATATTGGCAATTAGAGATTCTTATTCTGCATTATCTCCTATGTATAAACTTTGGCTAAATTATCTAATTTCGATAGACATTGAATCATATGTTTGATGTGAGGTATTTTTTTGCACAAACATTAAATGAAATGCTTTTATAGAGTAAAGCAAGTTTTCTACTATTAAGGTTTTCTATTGCTATTGATTACATTTGTTCACCTGATGGATACAATAATTTAGTTCTCAATTCAAACTACTATAAAAGTATGCCTTCAATGTTTCTATGTAGTAATATACCGCCTTTATGTACATAGTAAAAGTGTGTGTGAGATTTGCTACAACATTGAATTGTATTTACTTCACTCTATAAATAAAAAACAACTTTAATTTCTTGTTCGAAACCGTAGCCTCAATTTACTTTGTTGTTAATTCAATCATATCTCCTCTACTATAAAATATAGCTTTCAAATTTCTAGTTGTGGTTCATTTATTACCAATATAAATGGTAATTAGAATTCTTTGTTTGAACTATTATAATTCTATCTTGCATCCCTTTTTATCTTGGTCATATTTTTTGTATAAACATATGAATTGGATTTGCATGCAATCTAATCACTTATCATATCCACTAGTTAAGTCTTTTACTTCATTATATTCACAATAGAGTTTTTATCAATTTGACATATAAATCTTATAAGGTGTCTTTCAAATTTTCTTGCTTAAACTTAACCCATTGTTAATATAAATCCAGTGTCTTCCTTATTTTATTTAAGGAGTTTTTGTTCAACTTGAGCACAAACTTTCCAAATTTGGATCTGTCGGTGAAGTCTGAATTTTTAGATACATTGTTTACAATTTTTTTACCCAACTCACAAATACATTATACAAATTATTTAATCTACAAGTATACTCCAGGTATTCCATGTTTCCTTACCTAGAAATAATTACAGTTCTTCTGAAGGATTCTTCCTTCATAATGATTTATATTAAAAATCCACGTTGGGTTATTTGAAAAACATCATTTGACCTTTAAGAGATGTACATTGTACTTATGTGATTTGTTATAACATATACATATATATATGTATGCATATAGTTTATACATACAATCTTCCATACAACCAAGATTTAAAGATCCTTCACTATATGTTTATATGGAGTTGTCATTTAAAAATTCATTAATATATTTAATTTAGTGTTTGATTCGTGCACACACACATACACCTGATTTCTCCTTGGCATGTATTAAAAAAACCACACTAGAATTATCCTCGGCATGTATTAACAAAACCACACTAGAATTCTTGTTCTCAAAACAAAATATAGTAGGATCTTTAATTTGAGTTGCATATTTTAGTTATCATTCTAAACCTAACAAACACCAGAATAAAAACGGTTTATCTTAAAATAATATTATATCTATGCATGCATGGATGATCTAAAATATATTTCCACGTTCACAATTTTATGATACTAACTGGAGCATCATTAATCTATAATAACTATTATACAAGTCAATACATAAGAAACATAACAACATGTTTCTAACCGTAATTTTTTTTTTTTGGAATATTCAGGAACAAAGCATGTTCCACCCAACCATGAACTATCTCCAGTAATTACCCTAAAGCCCAGGCTTTCTTGCCTCCAGGAATCAAAAACCGTCTTGGGTTCCTGAGTGGTTTTTTAAGAAATTATTACCAACATATTTTTTCTACTACAAGGAAAATACCCTCTAGTGGAGGTTATAAAGGAGGTTTTTAATGTTATAAAATTGGCCAAAATTGTCAAAAAAACATTTGCTACAACATCCCTTTTTGGTAATTGAGGTTTTGACGGAGCTTCTAACGGAACTTCAACACAACTAAAAAAAAACAGGCGGCCGAAGGTTTTTACAGATGTTTTTCTTATCAGTGCATGCTTCATAAGTGAACACACCAGTGCGTTTAAATGGTACGCATCGGTGTTGTAAACATACCAAGGATTGGGAAGGAAAACAAATTTCTGAAGCCCCGGGGCATTTACATACGCAATGTCCCAATCCGTGTCACCAACAAATACGCGTCGGGCCAATAAAAGGTGCATGCATCAGTGTTATTCAGATTATAGTTGTAAAGCACCGAGGCATTTAATGCAAATAGTATCAGTGTGTTACAAATATGAATGCATCGGTACGTTGATGCCAAATAACACTGGTGCATGCACCTTCTATCCTCCAAGTGTGTATGGGTTGTGTACATGCCCCAGGTCGTTAAGGTGTAAAAACGCACCGGTGCGTTAAAGGAAAACCATACCGGTGCATGTAATGCATATTCGTTGGGTTGTAGTTGTCGATAAAGCACACCAGGCGATCTAATTGGTAATGGTATTTGGTGCAGTGCTCATAGGTCATAGAAACACACTGATGCACAGTATCATACACACGCACCAGTGTTCATTTTCTATTTTTTAGAAACATCGACCTGTGACAGTGCATTATTGTGATTTTTTTTAATTCATTATTCATCAAAAGTCGACACATATCTTAACAATATTCAAATCAATTAATTTTTTATTAGTGCATTTGAATGTGATGTTTGGATTAATTTGTTATATCATCAGATTTCACATCTCTTCATTATAATATTTAATCATCCGTATATTTAATCAGTGGTGTAACATTTTATAGCGACAATGGAGAACATAATAGAATAAATTAAAACGCATTTTATTATATATATATGAATAAAAAACTATTTGTCATACAAAATGGGACAGTTATTGGTAACCCTTTGTATTTCAATTGGGACACTATGTCCATTACATTAAACAAAATGTCTGATTTCACAAACAAAAATTTCAAAAATACAACGCCTTGCTTTGATATCCAAACATATTGATCATCATTCTTCGTTGGAACTCATGTCACTGCTTGAGCTACTTCCATGACTTGGGTTATTTGGAGGAATGTTTTGTTCATTGTGTTTATTGTTTTCTTCTTCTTCAAGTTCCATCTACAAACATAAAAATAAAGTGTAATGAGTGTATCTACATTGGTGAGAATAATGAAAATTGAAATATTAAATAATATATATCAATGTAAATCGAAAAGAAATGTACCACAGCAAGAATCGACTCGTGAACTATACACATTATTTCAAAACCAAATTTCATGCCTTCTTTCAACAATTCTTTTATTGGCGCAATTCCATACTTTGTTTCCTGCAAGTTTTATACCCCATAACAAATCATAGATTTAATATAAAAGATTTTTTTGTTATATTAATTATAGACGAAGCTTAGAAAAACAAGATAAATACTTACAAATTCCACAATTAATTTTTGATATGCCAACATATACTGACAACCCATATTTAACCCAATGTCAATCAATTCTTCTGATGGTTCTTCTTTGTATGTTAGCACTTGTTTGAAGACATTCAATGATGATTGTTGTAAAACAACTTAAAATATACAAAAATGAAACTAGTTAAGTTGTTATAAGGAAGCAACAATTAGCCACAAACTTAGACATCAACCCTTTTCTTCCTTTTCATCCTATGTTATTTGTTGAATGAGTTCCATTTTATTTTCTTTTCTACAAGAAAATACTTGAAAATTAATATTTAATGCTAAATTATTTATTTAATGCTAAAAATTCAATGATTACAGATTACATTTGAAGCACGTTGTTGTTGAGATGGCTCCTCGTGCGATGCAATTATGTCCATTTATTTGACCATCTCCTTGTACACCTTTTTGGACATTCCTATTAGCATATTTCTGATATCAACTCGTTCATCCTTTGAGATTTTCATAGTCTTCTTGAAAAAGTAACATGACAATAAACTATTTAATTTTTATATTGATATATGAAACCAAATATAACAAAAGTGATATTTAAAAATGGTTGCTTTGTAGTAATATATACATATAATTTTAGAAAAATATTTAAAGGAATATTAATTTTTCAATGCTTCTTGCTATTAATTTTAGAAAAACTTTTTGCGATTAAAAGTTTGACATGTCTCAATGACCAATTCTCTGGAAACTCTTCGTGTTGTTTAAACAAAATTTGGTTCTTGGAATCATTGGATTGATTTTTGTATTGTAAGTGGAAAGAACGTCTATACAGTCGTTCCACTATATCCCTCAAATTTTTTAAAAAGTTTTCCCCCCTTTCTTTAACCTCCAACACCACTCCAGATGAGCTAAGGAGAAATTCATTTTCATTTGCATGTTCTATTTTTTCTTTTCTTAGAACAACACTCCTTTCATTTGTTGTTGATCCCTGTAGAACATTAAACATATTTTAATTAATAGATTGCTTGAAACATGTTATCTAATATTTGTAAGTATATAATGAATGAAAATTCAAAAAAGAAACTCATATTGGACCGATAGTATTTTTTCATTCATCTGATTCATCCTTCTGAAATTTTTCCAACAAGATTTTATGCTCTTTTGGTCTTATATCAAAAAGAATATTATCAAGCTTCATCATTTTGTGGCTCTGCATAACACACACTAAACAATACATATTATTTAAGCTTACATATAGTTCAAAAATAATAATTTTTGTAAAGAATTTACAAAGAACTTTCCTTTTTTTTTTTCTTTTCTGGATGTCCTATTAGTATTTTTGTTACTTGAACTCTTGTCAGCCATATTTTATCAATATAAAACCTATACCATTCATTAATATATTTTATAAATAAATTACATACTTTTTAGGTAAAAAAAAAAATCAAGAAAACGATGTGTCTATCTAAATTAAACGCCCAGTGCGTTTATAGTTTTAACCGCACCGGTGCGGTTCACATTTTAGCACTGACAACGAGAAAAAAAAAACTAAACGATAACGGTGCGATACGTTATTATAAACAAACCGCCACTATAGTAGAAACATTGTACGATGCTCTTTGTCAATAGGATACCCGGTGCGTTATATTAATACGAGAGCACCAATTAACATAAGCGATTATTTTAAAAACTAAACATAAATGAATGGAAATTATTTTTATCAAGAAATTCTCTTTGTCAATATGCGCCCAATGTGTTATACTAAAAGAGTGCACCGATACGCTATATTAAACAGGGCTCACCGATTAAAAAAAGCCTTTTTTTTTAAAACGTGAAAGGGCCGACAGGGATTGGGATCTGACTCTACAAGTGGTCCCCCAGGTTAGATGTCAAACACCTATATATATAGTAATACAAACCCTATAAATCTAAAATGAAAAGCCCTAATTATGATTTTGTGCAGTCACATAAACAAGAAGAAGCAAGGGTTTAACGTAAGAATGATTTTTTTTTGTTTTTTTCTAAATTTTAATTAAATATAAATAGGAATAGAGATTGTAAATGATTTTATTAGTAAAATGCACAGTAAAATTTTAAAAAATTACTATGCATATATTAAATCTAACAGAAACTGTAAAAAAACAATTATTACAGTAAAATTTAACATTTTTACTATACTACAGGGTTTCTGTGTGAATCACCAGATGTTTCAAATTATTATTCTCTGAATAGTGTTACTCTTCGAAAGTATTTTTCTGATCCAGAGTGCTCTCTTGCTCCATGTATGTCTCTCCTACAAATCCCTCCCTAAAAATTTTGGAAAAATAATGAAATTATGTTAGGTCCCTATATTACTAGTATAGTCCCTTATTTGCTAGTGTAACCCCATTATTAATATATTTGTACCCCTGTAACCCCAATGTTGTTATTACTGTGCCCTTACATTATTATTGTTAGGTCGACTAGGATTATATTGTGACCCCATGGATTCTTATATATAGAAGGGGGATTTGTCATTTGTATCATCCAAGAATTGTTCATTTATGTAATGTATTGGAGGTTTCCCCCTCAAAGTGGCTATTTCTAAGGCATTGATCTCTCTTTTCTTCTATTTTTGGAGCTGGTTTCATAACAATTGGTACCAGAGCTTTGGATTCTAGGGTTTCGCTGCTCCAAACAGGTCAATGTGGAATTTTCGCTAAGCTGGAATTTTTACAGCGCGAAGCCAAAATCCTGAGGAACATCATGTAAAATTTCATACCTTAGTTCGCAATACTTTCGTAGATATGATCTGTGGAAGTTAGGTTTTTTTTTAGGCTCCCAAATTTCAACTAAAACAGGTCATCGTGGAATGTGCGCTATAACTTTTCGTATATAAAGTTTCAGAAGCTGAAATTTTTATAGAGCGAAGCCGAAATCCTAAGAAACCTCCTGTAAAAATTTCAGATCTTGATTCGAAACATTTTTGGAGATATGATCTGTGGAAGTGAGGATTGTTTCAGGCTCCTGAATTTCATCTCAAAGAGGTGACCGTGGGAAAATTGTCATAACTCTTTCTCTGAGCATTGGATTGGAATTTTGTAAAAAGTGGCCCCAAGTACATGGAATTTAGTTTCATGTTTATCAATTTTAGAGCCGAAGGAGGAAAAAGTGACATGTGGCAAGTCGTACAAGTTCGCTCTACTAAACCAATCCATAATTAGGTCATCATAGGAGATTGGGCATAACTTTGACTTGAAGAATCCAAATCAGGTCAGACCTGTGGCATTCAAAAGAAGATTCAGAGGGATACTTCAGGTCCAAATTTCAGATATTGAAGATCCAAAATCACAGAGATAATTCAATTTCAATATCGAGCTCCTCAAAAGCAATAAAAAGGTGTGTATTTTTTTTCCGAATTGCATAAGTCTTGTGTGAAAAATTAGTTTGAAGTGCTTCCAAGGGCATATTGAAGCATAGATATCAGTATTGGGTTCTAAAATTCCACCTAAAATTAATTTAACACTCATTAAGCCTTCAGAAGGCTCTACTATGACTCATGAAGAGGAAGAAGCGCTACATGACATATCGAAATTACAAGAGCAAGTGCACCAAATTTCGCTCTCGCAAAGAGAAACAAAAATGAAATGGAAGTTTTGAAGAAAGACATGGAAGCTAAGATGGATGGTTTGAAGAAAGCCCTGGAAGCTAAGATGGATGGTTTGAATAATGGCATGGAATCTAAGATGGATGGCATGGAAACTGACATGGAAGCTAAGATCGATGAAAAAATGAAAGACAACATGGAAGACATGAAGAATAATCTAAAAGTAGACATGGAAGGTTTGATGACAATGTTAATACAAGAAATTATTCCTAATGGCAGAAAGATAGCAGAGGAAACTCATGATGAGAACAAAATAAATGTTAATCATGATTTCATAAACTCTAATGTTGGATTGAAGAACCACCATATTCCAAAGATGGATATGAGGAAGTTTGATGGAAAAGATCCCGTAACATGGATACTACAGATGGAGCAATATTTTGATCTCAATAATGTGCAAAACACACAAAAAGGACACATTGCAACTTTACATTTAGAACAAAATACATTTGTATGGTATAGATGGCTTTGCTCCCGTAAAAAAATTTCACTTGGTCAATTTTTACTGAGGAAATGATAGCACATTATGAGGATACAAAGAGAAACACCTTCTTTAGCCAATTGATAAATATCAAACAAAAGGGTTCGGTGGTGGAGCACATTGAGGACTTCCAAAAATTGAATATAAGGGTAACTGATCTTCTAGAGGAACACAAGATTGATTTCTTCATAGGGACTTTAAAGGATAACATCCAACATGAAGTTCGTGTTTGGGAACCTGATTCATTGGAGAAGGCATTCAAGTTGGCAAGAAAAATTGAATGTAAAATTATGGCGACAAGGAAACCTACCACTCACATCTATAAATATGGAAGTGTTGCTACTCCTAGACTTCCACAACGTACAAGTTTGACACCACAAAAATTGGAAGAAAAAAAGGCAAAAGGGCTTTGCTAAAGTTGTGATAACAAATACACTAAAGGTCATAAGTGTGCTGAGAATAAATTATTTTACGTAGATTGTGAAGAGGAGGAATAAAATGAACAATAAACTTCAAAAGAAGAGGATATACACCAGGAACCAACCCTAGAAGAAGAAGAAATGAGTCTGACCATATCGTGTAATGCATTGGCAGGAATTACCACTCGTCAAACTCTCAAGATAGAAGGACATATCAAGAAGAAAAAGGTAATAGTGTTTATTGATTTGGGTAGTACCCATAATTTTATTCATTGTAAGGTAGCCAAGGAATTGAATTGTTTCCTATACCCAGCACTAGAATGTCAAGTGATGGTTGCAAATGGAGGAGCTATAAATTTCTCTGGAAAATGCAATAATATCAAGCTAACCATGGGGGAATACGTATTGAATAGTCCAATGCTTTCCATTCCAATGGGAGGTGCTTATACTCTTCTAGAAGTACAATGGTTACAATCTTTGGGGATGGTAGCTTTTAATTTTCAAGAACTTTTCCTGAATTTTTTTTCGGAAGGAAAGGAAATTGAATTACGGGGTATCGCAGGGAAGCAAGGAAAGATAATAAGCTCTAATGTCATGACAAAGCTTCTGAAGAAATAACAAGAAGGCGTAATTTCACAATTATGCTCACTAAAATTTCCAACATCAAAATCATTTATTTCTCCAGATCTCCAACAAGTCTTGGACAATCATTCCAAGGTGTTCGAAACTCCCAAAGGACTCCCACCTATTCATGATCATGATCATGCTATTCATTTGATTCCAGGAAGTGTTCCTCCAAACATCAGGCCTTATAGATACCCTTATGTCCGAAAGAGTGAAATTGAATGTATGATTGCAGAAATGTTAGAGGCTGGTATAATTCAACCTAGTCAAAGTTCTTTCTCTACTCCAGTAGTATTGGTGCACAAGAAGGATGGATCATGGCGCATGTGTCTCGATTATAGGGAGCTCAATAAGATCACTATTAAAGATAAATTTCATGTTCCTGTGATTGATGAATTATTGGATGAATTACATGGAGAAATTTATTTTGCCAAGTTGGATCTTCATTAAGGATACCATAAAATTAGAATGAAGGTTGAAGATATTCTGAAAACAACATTTTAAACTCATGAGGGTCATTATGAATTTTTGGTCATTCCTTTTGGCCTTACCAATGCACCTTCTACATTTCAAGGGTTGATGAATTCCTTTTTCAAACCCTTATTTAGAAAATTTGTGCTAGTATTTTTTGATGACATACTAATCTACAGTAGGTCTTGGAAGGATCATGCTCAATATGTTGACAGGGTGCTCAAACTATTGGAGGAGAAACAATTACATGCAAAAACATCCAAATGTTTCTTTGGAATACAAGAGGTGGAATATCTAGGTCATATTGTATCTCACGAGGGTCTTAAGGTAGACCCTTGCAAAATTAAAGCCATTAAGGAATGGAAAGTCCCCACAACCATAAAGTAGTTGCGAGGATTTCTCGGGTTAACAGGGTATTATCGCAAGTTTGTTAAGAATTATAGGAGAATAGAAGCACATCTAACAACATTATTGAAGAAAGATGCATTTTTATGGACTCCTAAAGCAACTAAGGCCTTTGAACATCTTAAAGAGGCAATGTGCCTAGCACCAGTCTTACCTATGCCAGACTTCACAAAAACCTTTATTATGGAATGTGGCGCCTCAGGAAATGGAATTTGTGTTGTTTTAATGCAAGAAGGAATACAAATTTCTTTTGAAAGTCGTCCAATCAAAGGAAATTATTTACAAAAAGCTATTTATGAGAAGGAAATGTTGGCAATACTACATGCACTAAAGAAATGGAGACCTTACCTAATGGGAAGAAAATTTAAGGTAAAAATTGATCATGATAGTCTGAAACACTTTTTGGAACAAAGACTATCTTCAGAAGAGCAGCAAAAATGGGTCACAAAGATGTTGGGTTATGACTTTGAAATTGTCTACAAAATAGGGAAGCCAAATGTTGTTGCAGATGCACTCTCAAGAAAGGATGAAGAGGTGGAAGCATTGCTTTGTGCCATTTCTATTATCCAACCGGATTGGATAACCGAAGAAAGGGACGAATAGAAAAAGGACGAAGAAGTGTGGACATTCATTCAAAAGTGGCAGCAAGATCCTAGTACATCTGATACATTTAGTTGGAAAAATAATTCCTTATGGTACAAAGATCTCTTATATATTTTCAAGAATTACCAACTAAAACAAAAGATTATTTTTGAATTGCACACTTCTCCTTTAGGAGGACACTCGGGATTTTTAAAAACCTACATCAGGGTGAAGAAAGAATGTTTTTGGGATGGCCTTAAATATGATATTCAAAAGTTTGTGGCGAAATGTTTGGTTTGTTAGCAAAATAAATTTGAGACGATTAAGGCCCCGGGTCTTCTACAACCTTTATCCATTCCAAGTCAACATTGGGAGGAGATTTCAACGGATTTTATCACAGATTTACCTAAGTCCAAAGGAAAGAGTGTCATCATGGTGGTAGTTGATAGACTTACCAAGTATGCACACTTTTTGCACTATCTCATCCATTTAAAGCAAGTACAATTGCTACTGCATTTATGGAAACAATTCAAAAGCTACATGGAAACCCAAAGATTATTGTAAGTGACAAAGATCTCATTTTTACTGGAAATTTTTGGACGAAATTATTTTCTTGTTTGGGTACTCAACTAGCTCATAGCTCATCTTATCGTCCTCAATCCAATGGTCAAACTAAGATAGTGAATAAATGTTTGGAAGTATATCTTCATTGTTTTGTATCTGATAAGAAAACACAATGGATCAAGTGGTTACCTCTCGCTGAATGGTGGTACAACACTTCCTTCCATACTGCAGCAAAAATGACACCATTTATGGCACTTTATGGATATCATCCATCATCCATCACATCTTCTTTAAGAGAAAATTTTAAGGTTCAAGCAGTGGAAGATCACATCGAGCATCGACAAAAAGTTCTCCAACTCTTAAAGGATAACCTAAATTTGGCACAAAATCGAATGAAACAACGGGAAGGTCAACATCGCAGGGAGAGAAGTTTTGATGTAGGAGATTGGGTATTTTTACGGCTACAACCATATAAAAAAATGTCCCTCAAGCAAGCTAAGAAGGATAATAAATTATTTCCAAAGTACTATGGTCCTTACAAGGTGTTGCAAAAGATTGGTACTATGGCATACAAATTGGAGCTTCCTTATTCTTCACGAGTGCATCTAGTTTTCCATGTTTCATGCTTAAAGAAGGTTATAGGAGAAAAAATTCCAGTTCAAACAATATTGCCATAACTTGATGAGGAAGGAAAAATCATATTGGAACCTGAAGAAGTCACGGAAACAAGAACTCGACAGCTACAAAATCGAACAATTTCAGAGTATCTCATCGAATGGAAGAACTTACCCACTGAAGATTCTACATGGGAGGATGAGAATTTTATACAAAAGCATCCGGAGCTACTCAAGCGTTGAGGACAACACTTTTTTAAAGGAGAGGGGCATGTTAGGTCCCTATATTACTAGTATAGTCCCTTATTATTGTTAGTGTAACCCCATTATTGTTATTGTTGTACCCCTGTAACACCAATATTGTTATTATTGTGCCCTTACATTATTATTGTTAGGTCGACTAGGATTATATTGTGACCCCATGGACTCCTATATATAGAAGGGGGATTTTTCATTTGCATCGTCCAAGAATTGTTCATTTATGTAATGTATTGGAGATTTCCCCCTCGAAGTGGCTATTTCTAAGGCGTTGATCTCTCTTTTCTTCTATTTTTGGAGTTGTTTTCATAACAAATTATGAATATCTTTTACTATTTAAAGAATTTTTTATGAAATTAGATTTCCAAAAATCATTTGCCGCTCATTTTTCAGTTTGTTGTTTTTTTTCCACTTCAAAAAAATAAAGTTGCATTTTTTTTCCTGATATTCGATGTGTTTATTAACTAACTGCAATGGTGCATTTAATAGTACATTAGCACCGATAACAATAACTCGTTTTTTAGCGCATAAAAATTACCTTTAGGTATGTAAACCAAAATTTGTTATTGATTTTACTCAAATGCAGGAAAAAAATCTCATAATTATATCAAATGGAAAATTCTTCAAAATCCGACTCATTCCATAATATTTCTCAAAGTCCATCGCAGAGTTCTCCCTATACATATCCAAACGTAATTACTTCAAATTTTATTTATATTTTCATTATCTAATTGAGTTTATTTTTTTATCCATGCCAATATGAAAAAAAATAATGTGTGCAAATTTACAGGTTCATGTAGATTCTGAATCGAGTTAAAATGCACAAAATATTCAAACAGTTCCAAAACGTTGGAAATTCTTATTAGGAGAAGCATGCCACAAGGCGCGGTTGGTAGATGAAAATGGACAGCCACTTCACCCTGCCAATTGTAACATGCCATCTTCTAGGCACAATCCTGGGACAATGATGGTAATAATTGTTTTGTATAATGTAATTATTTCAACTTCAAACCAATTAATCATGCATTGGCGTGCTTACTAATTTATTTCATCGATATTTTCCTAATCATGTTCAAATATATTTTTGAAATTATCAGGATTCTAGTGATGATGAGTGACCTACCTACCATCTTCCATTACACCCCACGACAATGTCAAATTGAGAGAAGGTTGTGTTGTAGTGTATTTGGCACATGGGCGGACCAAATACATTGTGCTTAGTAGGGAGGTTGCTTTCCTACAAGCAAGTCACAAGTCAAATTGGTTTTTCAAACGTTAGTGGAACAAGTTCAACATGTAATAAGCTAAGTTAAATGGAAACATAGCATGTTACATAAACAAAGAAACAAAAAAACAAAAAAAACAAAATGCACAAGAAACATGCTCAATAGAGAAAACACACTAATAACTCAACAATGGAGAGCTCTCTCCCTTTATTAGGTGTTGGTAGTAGTAGAAGATAGAATTCTAAATCTCTTGTAGTGGACCCTTCAAGCTTTGGAGCTCCAATATCCAAGACAAGGGGCTCTCTTCCCATCAAGCTTTCAGCAAGCCTCTCTTCCCTCTCAAAGGATGGTAGATCGATGGACACGTGGTGAAATATTTTCTCTTGGATTGAGGTGTTGGATGGCCAACAAATAAATCCTTCCAATCCTCTTGTTGTTGGACAACAGAAGCTGGTTTGTTGAGGAGAAATTAGGCTAGCATAATAATATGGTCTCACATTTCTCTTCCCATGGCTGGATTTTATAGAAAAATTTCAAATTTTCCCCCCTCTCTTCGTACAAGATGGATGTTGACACAAGAGTGGCGGTATGATTCCTTCGTGTGTTGTACTAAAGCCTCAAGATGGCTCCAAGGTGATCGTACTTAGCTAGCTTGAGTGAGAATCTTTTTCTCCAAGTGTGCCAACTGGTCCTGGATGGTCCACACGGATATTCGAGGGATAGTCACGATGTTCGTCGCAACTATCGAAGAAAAATCCACAAAGATCACCAAGGGTTAGTGCTTCCTGTGCACAGTCCAAAAAATTGCCTACTTGACCTTAGGAAATTTTAAATTTTTCAACTCCTGTAATGTATTTCTTCCTTGTAAATCTTTATTTGTACCTTCTGCTCGATATTTTCTAATGTATTTTTCTTGTATGATTTTTCAGTGTTAAATTTTGTCCCCTAATGTATGATGTCTAGAAATAACTGTATAGCCGAAATACATTATAGTTTCTTTTTCTATGTAGTCCTTTTTAGAGAGAGAGAGAGAGAGAGAGAGAGAGTAACTTGCTTGAAAACTAAGGTTAGATACCCCTTTCCATGAGTAAAAAGAGGCATCTTACTCTGTTGAAACCCTGCAAGAGTTAGAATGAATAAAATATTTCTACGAGGTGGGCATGTCCCATGCTCGTGATGTTTTGGCTAGTTAAGCTTATCTGATAGATAGTGATTATGTTTATGTCACTTTTAGGTAGTGACCTGATGTTGGTTGATGACAATGGTTGTTGAAACCCTCAAGGGTGTTTTTTCTTTGAAAGAAGGTTTAATATGGTGCCCACACGCATAATCTTGGTATGGAATGTTTATTTAGAACAAGTAATTATTGTATGCATGAGTATTTGACTGTTGGGGACCTTCCCGTGTAAGCATTCCTGGAAGAGATGCTTATCAAGTCATGGGTCTTCGATGAATTCCGATACAGTGCAACAATTATGAAGTATGATACGATCTTGACATGAAAGTTTATCTTAAAATAAAATGTTAAGAGGATCGATGACATCAATGGGAAATGATGATTCCCATAGTGCCATCTGGGGATGCCCCTATTGAGGTGAGGATTCATCCAAGGTAATACCTCCTTCTTGGAAAAAATTTGTTGTGGTCGACAAGAAGGAAGCATCAACCGACCGATATGAGTACTGATGCAAGGGACCAGCGTTTCTGATGTATCAAGGTGTGGTGTGATAATTTAGCTTAGGCATGATGACAAGAAATGGCTATAACTGATTATGGTAGTTAAGTGGCCGGAGGTCGGATCTGTAAATGTGAGTGGAGGCAGTCATAACAATCTCTAGTGAGGAAATCCCTGGAGTCGGTAGGACATCAAGGGTGGGTGTATGGTTGTTATGAGTATCATGGTGGGGTGTGGTAAAGAATATGTAGCTCCGACCAAGGGTGATTAGGGACTGCTGCCAGGTGAGAAATGTGAATGGATAGGTGGGATCGCTCTCCTAAAAAAAATTGTACACTTTCCAAAATAATATAGAATGTGTTTGGATGTACAAGCATGGAGACGAGTGCCCCTATAAACATGAAAATAATATGTCACTATGGTCTGAGGAATGTTTTTTGTTGAGGGTTGGGGCCCCATTGGTTGGTCTCTGTGCGAGGGTGATGAAGCGCATGAAAAAGTGTCACAGATGGGGTATGCTGGTGGGGGGTTGATAGGCCAAGTGCGAGATGCGGTTGTGTGTATTTGATCTTCTTATGAGAATGGTAGCTAGGGAAATGGTTTTTAACATGACATGGGTAGAACTTAACTTGATGTATGACGGACTAATGAACATGAAGTACTTCCCGGACTTGAATTTTATGGTCATGGCTCTAGATCTTTGGTGTATGGCCTACATGAGTGATGGGTGTCGTGGAGGATGAGGCTCTACCGAATTGCAAGGGTGTTTATCATGTGAAATATGGGGTGATGATAAACATGGGCAGGTGAATGAAACCTATGGTTTTTTTCTTTTCAAGAAATGATGTGAGGATATGCAAAGCTTCTTTGTGGAGCCTACCATGCTAGGGATAGAATGATACCTTCTCTAGTACCTTTTTTCGCTGGGGCATATGGTGATTCAACATGTTTGTAATACGTGCAACCAATACCCCAAGTAAAAGCATCTTTTTCATACAAACATATTTGAAATAACTTTTAATGTAGAGAAATGAGAAAGGGCATACCTGCTGTGACTGAAAAAATGAATTTTTCTAAGGCATGGATTTATGGGACCTATCTTGAACATGATGAAGTGTGGATCATTGTGTTTCTTGTGGTTTCGTGATCGGATACTTTTAGCTCCAGTTTTCCCTTGGGTGTTATTACTTGGTTCCTGGTTTTGATTCTGGTTGGGGTTACCCCCAATTTGAGACCTCGGGGGGCGTTCTTGATTATTGCCCTTATCCAGGATCTCCCTTTTGTTTGTTCCTCGGATTATTTTTTGCAGCATTTGGAGGATTGTCACAATCTCCTGGTTGTATGGGTGTTGATGAGCCTGGGAATTTTGCACTAGATTGATCGGTGCATTATGTTGTGGTGGTGGTCCATTCTGTGTGGGGAATGGGGGATATTGGTTCCCTTTTCCTTGGTTGGTATATGAGTGTTGGGGTGACTTTCACAATAGTCAGGTTGTGATACGTTCTGAGTAGAATCGTATGAGTATCCTGGGTACTGATTACTACTGCCTAGGTGACCTTGGGCCAAAGTCCTGATCAAACCGTCTGT
The DNA here is from genome assembly GCA_034641835.2 of Pinus albicaulis. Taxonomy (NCBI): domain Eukaryota; kingdom Viridiplantae; phylum Streptophyta; class Pinopsida; order Pinales; family Pinaceae; genus Pinus; species Pinus albicaulis. Next base: position 487,505,580 of record CM076582.1, read on the forward strand.
AGTATTCGACGCACTTGGTAACTCCCTGAGTACCCCGGGCACTGATTAATGCTGCCTAGGTGACCTTGGGCCAAAGACCGGATCAAACCATTTGCAGTATCGATGTGCATGGTAACTCTTTGAGTCTCCTAGGTACTGATTACTACTTCCTAGGTGACCTTACGCCAAAGACCTAATCAAACCGTTTGCAGTATTCGACACACCTAGTAACTCCCTAAGTATCATGGGTGTTGATTCCTCCTGCCTAGGTGACCTTGGGCCAAATACCGGATCAAACCATCTTCAGTATCAATGCGCATGGTAACTCTCTGAATCTCTTGGGTACTGATTATTGCTGCCTAGGTGAACTTGGGCGAAACACCGGATCAAACCGTCTATAGTATTGATGCACATGGTAACTCTCTGAGTCTCATCGGTACTAATTACTTATGCCTAGGTGACCTTGGGTCAATGACCCGATCAAGCTGTCTGCAGTATTCGACACATTTATAAATTATCTGTAATTTTCCAGGCGCGAGGCGTTTGGCAGGAAATTGTAGATATATCCTGACTAGGTATAGATGAGTTCGAGTTGTTGAGCTTTGCAAATGGTGTGCTCCTCAGAGGTAGGTCCTTGTGTCGCCACGTATTTTGAGATCTCTATTGTGATATTTTTCAAAAACATGTCTAGTAAAACTATATTGTTGATTTTTTATTTGCACAAACTACGACGTCGCCGCCATTCGTGGAGATGGTCTGATAAATGGACAACTGGTATTTGCCTAAAATGAGCTAGAAATTCCATCCCCGAATCATGGTGGATGGGTAGCTGAAAATAAGTGAGGAACGCAGTACGAGGGTGCTAAAGGTTCCATGCGATGCAGAAGGCTTCTCAGCATACCATTTCGCGGAAGGCCCAGTTAGGGTGACATAATCTCAGTCAAATAGTATCGTCAAGAATACTATTGGATGAACATCATAGGTGGAAATTCATAACATAATTCCAGAGTCTTCCGCTTGCCTCCCTTCTAATTTTGGTATGTCCGAGGGGAGTTTTGTGGGCATGGGAGGCCAATTAAGGCTATGTGCAATGGGGTCATTCTTTAGTTTTGATAGATCTGGAAGGTTTAATGATGTTAAAAATGGTAACTGCTTATTGACTTCCATTGTGTACTATGGAAACACAGGTGTCTGACTATAATGATTTATGGGGGGTGCGTGGGGAATATTACCCTATGACGTACCCTGTTGTATGTTTTTATGACTCCCCGAAGGGGTAGCGCTCCTCTACCCTCTGGGGGTTGTGGGAGGAGTTGAGTGTGGTGACCTTGTTGGGGTTTCCACTGGTGTGGTGTTGCGTGACCCTTGGGGGTTTCCAACCAAAGATGCCTCGATAAAGGATGAACCTATAATGGTGGTGGCGTGTCGTCTTTGACACCTAAATGGAAAAATACTTGGCACTCCTCCCTAAAATGGGGGAAGGTCAAAAAAACGCCTAGATCGACGAGGTCCCATTGGGTCCATTATGGTGTCGACTAGCTTAATCTTGGAAATATTTTTTTTTTATTAAGAGAAGGAAGATTATTTATCAAATAAAATGTGATCACATGCATAAAAAAAGGTGAAAAAATAAGAGGTAAGTTTTCCTTTAAATTAACATTATGTGATCAAGCAAGAAAAACATATAGTTTGGTTGTTTTGTGTATGATACTCAAAATCCTAGATAGACCTACTAGTCCTTACACTCTCAAATGTAACTGGGCCTTGCGAATATGTCTTATGATGGGTATTGGGGCTAATATCCTGAAAGAATTGGCGATGCCTTCCAGCAATCGAAGAATCGACCAAGGTAATGGTAAGAGGATCTAGTGTTTCTTGCACCGTCACCTATAGGGAAAGATGCCCTATTTTTGGCTACTAAAGTACCGTCGTCCCACATTAGTGTTCGAGTCTTGAGCTTCTTGGTATTTAGAAACCAGTATTGAGAACTAGATGAGTCAAGTAGCCCCAAAAATTGCCCGCACACACTAGGCCTAAGCTTAACCCCCTCTAAAACAGGTCTCTAGTAACACTCAGGTATTTGTTTTGTGGGCAGATAGACAGATTTTAAGCTCCCTAAAAATTCAACATCTATGTTTCAAAATGTAGAAAGACCACGGTGGATTATTGGATGCGTACCCCCGATGGTCATAACCTGAACTATAATTTATTTTGTGGACCCTATGGGGAGAATTTAGTGAGTTTGATTAGTGATTATTTTTAGAGAGTCTCAATTTACTTAGGGTGAGCCTTAGTGAAGTAAATGTAAGAAGAGGACAAAGGTCCCAACACACTAGGTGCCTTTTGGTCCAATTCTTACCGATGCTTCATGTGTGCTTTGAAGTGTGAAATCACAAGTGTTATGAGATGCGGATATGTGGTGATCCCTTACAATCCTTTTCTAATTACACTATGTGTGATTACTCCTTGCAAAAATAAACGATGTGCGGATTATGGGCCGCTTACACTTTTTCTAGTTAGAGTAAGTTTTGCACTATAGGGAGATGAAAAATTATCATAAGAAAGTGTTCATATGCGTACCCAGGCTCACCGCGAGGTGCAAGGGTGGAAGAGATTACTTGCTTTATTTTCAATAGTTTGGTCTCGGTCCCGATTCCTAATGCAAAAATTGAACTAATCTAATGCAAAAAATGCAAAACAAGAATTAGCTAAAGATGTGTGGATGTATGGGCCACTTAATTTTATGATAATTACTCTATGTTCGGTATATTTTACCAACAAATTGTTTGTTCAAATAGCATATGTGGATTGAAGACCACTTACTTTCCCCTACTTAAACTATGTGTGATTTGCAATGATAAAAAACTAAAATTAAAACAACTTAGTTGCTAGGCTAAACTCTAGCAAAATGTGTCCTAACCAGTCATGAAATACTGGAGCACAGTGATGGAAAATTTCTTATGGGTTTCCAACACCTTAAAACTGCAAAAAATTGAGAAAAACACGTGAAAATTGGGCTCACTCCCTACCGCGAGGCTTGTCTTCACGCAGGTGCGAAGACCGCGCGTCTATCTAAATAGAATGCACATGGATTGCAGAGGCTGAAAAAATATTCCTACTCTGAGCCAAATTTGTCACCAAGGGTGACTGAAAAGTGTTGAGAGGAAGCAAGAGTGGTTTTGCAGCAAGTCTGAGCGGGATAGAGGACCTGCATCAAAAACCATTAGCTCAAAGAAAGAATCTAGTGGAGTCTCCATTTCTGTTGTAGTGTATTTGGCGCATGGGTGGATGAAATACATTGCACTTAGTAGGGAGGCTTCTTTCCTACAAGCAATTCACAAGTCAAATTGGTTTTTCAAATGTAAGTGGAACAAGTTCAACATGTAATAAGCTAAGTTGAATGGAGACATGGCATGCTACATAAACAAAGAAACAAAAAACAAAACAACATGCACAAGAAACCCGCTCAATAGAGAAGACACACTAACAACTCAACAATGGAGAGCTATGTCCCTTTATTAGGTGTTGTTGGTAGTAGAAGATATAATGCTAAATCTCTTGTAGTGGATCCTTCGAGATTTGGAGCTCCAATATCCAAGACAAGTGGGTCTCTTCCCCTCAAGCTTTCAACAAGCCTCTATTACCTCTCAAAGGATGGTAGATCGACGGACACATGGTGAAATCTATTCTCTTGGATTGAGGTGTTGGATGGCCAACAACTAAATCCTTCCAATCCTCTTATTGTTGGACAACACAAGCTCGTTTGTTGAGGAGTAATTTGGCCGGCATAATAATGTGTCTCACACCATGGTTGGCTTTTATAGACAAACTTAAAATTTTCCCACCCTCTCTTGGTACAAGATGGATGTTGACACAAGAGTGGGGGTACTATTCCTTTGTGTGCCACACTAAAGCCTCAAGGTGGCTCCAAGGCAGTTGTACTTGGCTAGCTTGAGTGAGATTCTTTTTCTTGAAGTGTGCCAAGTGGTCCCCATGGTACGCAAGGCTATTCAATGGATAGCCGCGATGTTCTTCGTGGCTATCGAAGAAATCCACAAATATCACCAAGGGTCAGTGCTTCCTATGCACGGTCCAAAAATTTGCTTGCTTGACGTTAGGGAAAGTTAAATTTTGCAACTCCTGTAATGTATTTATTCCCTGTAAATATTTATTTGTACCTTTTGCTTGAAATTTTCTAATGTATTTTTCTTGTACAATTTTACAGTGTTAACAAGCTGAATTAAGAGAAAAACTCGGAGAGGAACGATACCAAGAATGGTTGAATCAACCACCTATTCAATTCCCAGTACGTCCAGATTCACCAATTAGGAATGATTATATCAATAGTATTTCTTCACAAGTTGGAACTAGAGGCAATAAAATAGAGGTTGGTATGGATGATTACTTAAGGGATATGACTTCCATGGAGACAATGTTGTTAGATGCATTCCAAAATGATGATCAGCTAGGGGATGATGCTCATATCGCTGATACCTTTTTCGAAAGCCTTAAATTTTTTTCCACCACCCTTATATCTGGACCTGGCAGTCAGTCAAAGTCTACCCATTTGGGGACAACGATGTTACTATACAACTTGAAAGCAAATTTTGGCTTATCGAATGCATGTTTCTCATAAATTTTGAGGTAATTGACCATCAAGTCCATTATATTTTGAGAAATCTTGTCACACAATCAACATTACAAATGGTAAATTTTATTAACGTTAATAATTATTGGCATTGTACATTTAATATTTTCCACCAAATACAGGTTATTCAAAGATAAGGTTCTTCCGAGTGATAATGTCTTGCCCGGTAGTTGGGAAGAGGCAAAGCAATTGTTACAAATATTGGGTGTTGAGTACATATCATATCATGCATGTCCAAATGATTTTATTCTAAATAGAGGAGAATATGCAGACAAAGAGATATGTCCGAAATGTGGGCATGATAGGTATGATAAATCAAAAACTAAGGGTAAATCATGTGGTCCTCCTCTTAATATATTGAGGCACATGCCTATAATCCAAAGGATTCAAAGGCTCTTTTGTTGAAAAGAATTAGCTATGTTGTAGGGATGGCATGCCTCACACATAAGTTAGTTGGGAGTTATGTGAATCCCAACATATTCAATAGCCATGAATCATATAGAGGATGCATGCCCCGAAAAATTGAAGCATGAAGTACGAATTATACGACTCAGGATATCCATGGATGGCGTTAACCCATATTCCCTCCAGAAGACCAACTATTTTGTTTGGGTTGTAGTAGTGATCAATAACAATATCCCCCATGGTTGTCCATGAAGAATGAACATCTTATGTTGGTTCTCATAGTCCTTGTTAGAAGACAAGTGAAGAATATGGATGTCCACTTACAACCATTGGTGGATGAATTGAAGGAATTATGGGATGGGATAAATGTATACGATGTATCAAGACCCGTCGTAGCAGAGAGGAGTTTTATGTTGTATGGAATATGTGCTTACACCACACAGGATTATCTAGGTTTAGGATTTTTCTCTGGTAAATTACATGTTTATCAATTTGCTTATATACGTAACAATATTCTTTCGCATATTAATCTAATTCATTGTAATTTTTTTGATCTTCATGATATTATTTAATGTTCCATGCATATTGTATACAATAATTTCATAGGTCTTGTAACAAAATGGTATTCTGGATTTAAATGTTGTGGACCTTCTCTGAAAGATAGATGATCCAACGACCTACGAAATCCAGCGTATGATTGCTCCAAGGTATTCCTCCCAGAAGAACACCCTTACAGAAGAGAAACATCCACTTTCATTGGTAAACGAGAGAGAACCCAAAGGTCTGCAATAACGACACCATCTAAATGGCTTAGAGCATATGAGAGAGAGAAGGAGAAGGAGTTCATAAAATGTTCGATTCAAATGAGGAGCCTATATTCGATGATTCATAATTCTTCGACACCTATGTTGAGAAATTTCCCAATGGGGATAAAATGAAATCTATCTTTTATAACCTCCCATATTGGGAGCATATTAAGATTACCCACTTACTAGATCCCATGCATATATTTAAAAATGTTTCATCTTCTTTAAGGAGGCACATATCATCGGAAAAAAGTGACACATTGGTTGTTCAGAAAGTTCTTATTACTTCAAAAACTAAAAAGAAACATTGGCCAAGAAAATTAGAAAGTACAGGAGAGGTTGCTCCCTCTAATTGGTATTTCAAAGAAGGTGATGTCCCATGAATTTTAAAAAAACATGATCTTTCTTTGGCAAAGGAAGTTATAATGGGTGTGAGGGTGCCATCTTCATATGGGTCTTCACTACAGAGCTACTTCACCGCAAAAGACCATTTTTCAGGGTCGAAATCGCACGATCATTTGAATCTTCTAAGAGTACATATAATATCAGAAGCATGATTTAATTATTTTTTATATTGATAATTTTTATCCCATGGGAGCATAAAACATAACTAGTTTTGTATGCATGTGTTTATAACTTTGCAGTGTCATTATCCTTTTTTCGTGTGTGGGTGTGTGACACCATTTTCGCACAGAAAATGTCGATGATGGACACATGACACAAGACTGTGGAGTGGAATTCGAGTTCAGTCAATATAATCGAGCTAGCCACCATGATCAAAACCTAGTATGAGGGACGTTAGGTTACGTTAGAAAGATACAAGATATCATTGAAGTCTACTTCTCTTCTTTCCAATGTGTTATTTTTAGGTGGAAGTGGTAGGACACCTTTGGTCGGAATAATGTAAAGTAAGACCATGCTAGTAGGCGAATATGTATCAACTCTATAAATACATGGGATGAAGCTAAGGAGCCTTATGTTTTCTCCAAACACTGCAACTAGGTTTTTTTTACCCATATGTGTTGGATAGGGATTGGTGGTTCGTATTGATACATGACCCTAGATCAAAACATTTTTTTGAGAACAATAGTGTAATGATGCCAAGTGAGCTGGAAGATAATGAGGGTGATGAGAACAGAGAGTGATGTGGTACATGTGTTATTTCATCATTTATACTATTTAAGATGGGTTTTTATAAAGAAGAGGACTTAACCTTATAACTAAGAGTTTTTTTTCCAAACATTATAATATGTATTTTGAATTAATTGGTTTGCATTGTGTTAATGTTAAAATCATTTCACTTGATAATTTGCAATTATGTTGATCTCGTAAGCAATGAATTGTATCAAGTTCTTTTTTTATGTCAATTCCTAAAATAATACAACTGCTTGATTGCTTTAAATGTTTTTTCACTATATCATTACTTAAATAAATGGACCCTATATATATATATATATATATATATGTGAATGATATCTTCAAAATTTTAAAAAATGTATTAATGTACTATAATTTTTAGTATGTAAGATCATAATAAAATAATGATAATTCTAAACATGAATTTATTTGCATTGTTTTCTAAACTTTATTATGTTACAAAAATTCATATTATTCTAGATTTATTATTTTACAATTATTTATATTCTTAAAAATTTAAAAATTTACAATTTAACAATTATGGTAATTTAACAATATGTACGATATACATTTTACAATTTTACGATGATTCAATTTTAAGGTAGTTATGGTTCAAATTTGATAATTAATTTACAATTTTAATTAATTGAATCATGACAATACATACAATTACAATTACAATTTTACGATTTTACAATTTCACAATACAATTACAATTTTACAATTTTACATACAATTACAATTACAGTCATGATACATATGTAAATACAATTACAATTACAATTTCACCTATACCTCCTCTCTGCCAGTAGCCTAGAAGCTTCGACGATATGATGCATAAGGCTAATCATATCGCGTAGCATGTGCCTCCAAATATCCGTGAGCGTACGATCTGCCTGGATGTCTCTGATCATCGCAAGGCAGACTCCCTCTTCAACCAAGAGTCTACATAGTCGATCACCCAACTCCATCCTGAATCTAATGTCAGCCCTATGCTGCATGCTCGTAGGTAATTGCACCTGAGAAGGCCTCGCAGCCTCCACGGCATCTGCCATCTCCTCATCATATACATGATCATCTGGTGGGGGTCGAGGCATGTCCCCAACGAACATGCCAATATCTACAAATTATATAGTACACAACAATAATTAGACAACTTCATTAAAAAAATTAATAAAACAAGCTAAATAACGTGTTAGAATAAATTTTATTCTAATTAATTAAGACAATAAACTGAAACTATATTAATTTAAATAAAACACTAATATTACCTCTCTCATCTAGTGGCTCATCCTGTGTGAAGAGGATATTGGTACACCCTCGCTAATCCAACCCCGCGTAAGGACACAACACCATCATGAATATGTGGTCATCCTCACTGGCATCACTAGAAATCCTGGTTGGATACTCCGACTGGCCCCTCTTGGGCATCATCTCACCCCACATGTGCATCGTACCTCTATCATAGGCCTACGAGGCTGACGAACGAAATTATGCCTCGTCTCTAGAAACCTATGAAAAAAAAACAAAACGTCTTTGAAGAAAAGGGGAATGTCAACCTCCCACGTGCCTGAGAACAACATTTATCTAAGGCTATACAAAACTATCGCAAAATAATGGTAGACCATCTAATAATTCGTGGCCTCTGGAATAGAGAATCAACATAAAATTAAAGAGGGAAACTAATGTGTTGCCCATCACTAGTATAATGATCAATGGTGGTCAATAATAGTGAGAGGCACCTAACCTCCTCTGGACCAAAAGAAGCAATCCATAGTTTTCCGCTAGACACCTGAAAATCTGTTGGAGAAAGTATGTCATCCCTAATGTATCTCTGAGAGTACACCAATTGAATCCCTGTTGCATAACCGAAGGGGACAATAGGGAACTGGGGCAATTCCTCCCCTCTCCTAGATAGGCCATCGATAAAATACATGTCCTCCTCAGTGGGTTGGTACCACTGGTTGAGACCGACATGGAAATCCCATTGGTGGGAATCCCACCTGTAGATAAATTATACTAATAAGTTGTTGTGCCCCTTCAGGGTTGTATCCTCCTCATATAACTTAAGGAGGCCTACCTCCCTTAAGAGAAACTAGTTGGGTGGTGTAATAGGGCGAGGGTACAAAAGTCTCTCCCTCTCCCTTGCCTCTCATTGTTGTATCATGTTATAATTCTCAACCCTCTACTCTTGCTGTTGTCTCTCCTCTCTCTGTTGACGTCGTTGAATGATTCACATATTAAATACATTAGCCTCCCTCATAACTAAAAATAATAATTTTCTTATTAAATGACAAATGTATTTACAAATATATAAATATAAGTTTTAGTGAAAAACAAAAAAAAAAACATTTGATGTGCTACAAAAAATAGTCACACATTACCAACAGTGTGTACATCTATATCACGCACCGACCACGGTGCGCATAAAAAACAGTCACGCACCGCGACAACAAAAAATATTAATTATATAAATATTATAGGTAGTGTGTTGACAAACCATATTCGCCCTGGGGAATTAGTTATAGCTCAATGCACCGCCCATTTGCAATATTTTACCACTGGCGGTGCGGAATCCAAACACAAAACGCCCCGGTGTGGTAGCTTTGACCGATGAAACACACATTAGGTGTTTTCCCATAATATAGATGCACCGGGTTTTTATGTTTACTTTTACATAATACTCGGTGCGTTTCGGAAAACCAACGCACCGCCGAATATAAAATAAATTGTTATTTTTAAAATATTAGAAATTGTCAGTGCGGCTAGAAACCGACACACTGCAAAATTTTATTGTTATTGTTGTGTGCTTTTGTCGGTATTGCACCCAGTTGTAACAATAACTACCCAGTGTGGTTTCCATTAACACTATTTGCGGCGCAACCTGTAAATTTATAGGGAGCACTGAGAACGATGCGAGCTGAACGGCTCGAATGCACCATGCAGGAACAAAAATCAAAAAATAATGAATTCTAAGTCAATTTTCAAAATTAATCTGGTAAAATCTTATGTTGGTGACAAACATATACATTACCTTCACATTTGTGGGTCGAGGAGGCATGTTTCCAACAGAGTACTAAAAACCAAATTTTCCCACCGTTTCGCAAAATTCGAAGTCCACGCACTAAGCAACAGACAGAAGCAATGCAAGAAATGGGAGCACCGATGGCAGGGCACCTCAGAGAAGCAAAGGTCACACTGGTTCTTGAGATCTCTATAGGATTGTAAATAGTAAAAATGAATTTTTATGGCCATAATGTTTTTTTAAATTAACCCTTTTTTCGGTGCGCTCAAGTATGAGATAGACAGGGTAGTTGTATCAATGGCGTGCCGCATTTATTTAAAGTAAAAAAGATATGGGTCAATGCATTAGGGAACATTAACCGCACCGGGGCATTGTCGTTATAGTATAGCATCGAACTTGGTGGAAACAATGTTTTTAACTTCACCCTTTTACGGTGCTCTGGGTTACTGAGACGCACCAGGAAGGTTTGTACGGAGCGCACCCCGCTTCCTTTGAATAAAAACACTATGTCGTTGCGTCGTTGTACATAAATCGCACTAGGCCGTCATCGTTAGTGTATAGAACCAAAATGGTGAAAATATATTTTTAAATAAAACCCTCATGCGGTGCTCTCAATTAAGGAAACACACCAGGCTGGCGATATACGACCAGCATCGGGCATGCTATATAAAAAGAACCATATATTTTCATTAAATAAACACCCTATGATGGAGCGTCGTATCACAATAAACACACCGGGGCGTCGTTGTTAGAGTATAGCACCGTAATGGTGAAATTTTCTTTTTGATTAACCAATTGGCTGGTGCGCTCAATTAATTTGAGGCACCGGGAAGGCTATATAGTGAGTGTTTCGTTGTGCCATTTGATCGTACGTACCGATGTGCTTTATATAAAACGCACCGTCATTTTTTTGAAAACCCTGTTGCAGTGACCATCAACTTCTATGCAAAGGTGCGTTGTAAGGAAGGAACCGCTTATTAGACGCTCTCGTGTGTCATATGTATGAAGTGCACCGTTGTTTTCATAGTACTTAAAAATAGCTCTGTAATGGTTCTTTAGCCTCTACTATGCACCGGTGTGTCACATATATATTAAGCGCACTTATGCATGTTATGATTATAAATGCATGCGAAAAAACATCCGTCCGCCAACCTCCTCCAGTGACCTCTGATACAAATGGATATCTGGACTATTTTTATAAGGGATTCCTAAAACACATCCACTAGAGGATATTTTCCTTGTAGTGTCCCTAGCATCATCTTAATTTAAGAGTTTGCATCCCTTAGTTGCTTAGGATTTTTGTTTTTATTTACGAAAAAGGTCTTTTATTTTTCCTTAAAGTAAGCCTTTCTCTCTTGTTGTGCTTTATTTTTCTTTTCACCCAACTTATCATTTCTCTCCAATGTTTTTAACATAATCTCTCTCTCCCATTATGTTAATTTGTTTAACAACTTTCTCCTTGGTATTTTAAGGAGCCTTTGTGGGAAAGTCTACCATGTGGACTTAACCATTAATAGATTTATGGGAAGAAGTCTCTGATATTCAAGTGCTCTTTCCTGAATATTTCCAAACAACTCATTTATTAATTTAATAAAATAAAACTTAATTACATCATCAAATAGTTTCAATCCTAATTTTCATAGTTATTAAGTCTAACAATAATTTTAAAGCCTAAAAATAGCCATGTATAAAAAATCAAATCATAGGGGTTTCATATCTTCCCTCTCTTAGAATAAAAATTGTCCTCGGTGTTTTCTTTCAGTTCAGTTTCTCTTTGAACACTATTGGAAATGCCTCACGCATTTTGATCTCCATCTCCCAGGTAGCCTCCTTTGGAGTGAAGTGCTTCCATTGCACTTTATCCTCGGTGATGAGTCGATTCTAGAGCATGGTTTCTCTCTGATCTAATACTTGTAGTGGTTCTACCTAGAAATCTCCTTCTGGTTCCACGTGTACCACATTCCAATCAATCACATGAGAATTTTCATGAATATACTTTTTCAATAAAGATACATGAAAAACATTATGCACTTTTATATGAATTCCTCAAACACGTCAGCTAGAGGATCTTTTCCTTGTAATGTCCCTAGCATCATCTTAATTTAAGGGTTTGCATCCATTAGTTGCTTAGGATTTTTGTTTTTATTCACGAAAAAGGGTCTTTTATTTTTCTTTAAAGCAATCCTTTCTCTCTTGTTGTGATTTATTTTGCTTTTCACCCAACTTAGCATTTCTCTCCAACTATGTTTTTAACATAATCTCTCTCTCCCATTATGTTAATTTATTCAACAACTTTCTCCTTGGGATTTTTAGGAGCCTTTGTGGGAAAGTCCACCATGTGGACTTATCCATTAATAGCTTTTTGGGAAGAAGTATCTAATATTCAAGTGCTCTTTCCTGAATATTTACAAACAACTCATTTATTAATTTAATAAAATAAAACTTAATTACATCATCAAATAGTTTCAATCCTAATTTTCATAGCTATTAAGTCTAACAATAATTTAAAAGCCTAAAAATATTCATGTATAAAAAATAAAATCATAGGGGTTTCATATCTTCCCTCTCTTAGAATAAATATTGTCATCGGTGTTTTCTTTCAGTTCAGTTTCTCTTTGAACAATGTTGGAAATGCCTCACGCATTTTTTTCTCCATCTCCCAGGTAGCCTCCTTTGGAGTGAAGTGCTTCCATTGCACTTTAACCTAGGTGATGACTCAATTCTAGAGCATGGTTTCTCTCTAATCTAATACTTGTAGTGGTTCTACCTAGAAATCTCCTTCTGGTTCCATGTCTACCACATTCCAATCAATCACATTAGAATGTTCATGAATATACTTTTTCAATAAAGATAAATGAAAAACATTATGCACTTCTATATGAATTTGCAGTGCTAGCTGGTAGGCCACCGGCTTACTGAAAATGCAGCAATAAAATATTAGTTTGACCTGGCCTTGGTCAAACAAGAGAAAAATCGAATTTCCACATCATCAGAATCTTGGATATAGTTAAATGAGGTGACATGGCTCTTGTCACTCATTTAACTCAGTAAATTAGAGTTTGGGAAGATTAAGTTCATTTCAGTATGATCAATTTCTAATTTGTAGCAATATGTTTCGGTTAAGTGGAGTTATTGTTAGTTGAACAATTTCCAACTATTGGAGAAACTAGTGGAAGGTCAAGTTGTGCAGTGTAACTTCAATCACACTTAATGGTAATCTAGTTAACTGATCAATCAGCCCAAAATAGCTTATGAATGCAAAGAATTTGAGGTACCCAGTTGAGATGGAGATTCAAAGTTAGTGTACTATCAGTTGAAGACTACTCTCATGTGTACAAGTGGTTCATGCAGTCAAAGAATGGGCCTACCGTAATTGTACAACCTAATTGAGGAATTTCCCTAAAAAATAGGGGATAATTCCTCAAGGAACAACGCAAGGAAATAGGAGCTTGGAGGCTTGAAAATTTGGCTAAGTATTGGCCAGGTTTAGTTATTCAAGTAGAGAGATAGACTATACACTTGCAAGTTGTGCTCAGGCTTGAGAAAACATTATATTTCATCTCTATTCTTTTATTAATGCAAGATAGATAGTAAGGGGTTTTGAGTAGTTTCTTTCCCTTAGATAAATCTTTGTGCATGTGTGAATTTTCCTTTTGCATGTTAATGATATGTGTTCTTGATAGTGAATTATCTTCCGTGGATCATTAGAGAAGCTTCTAGTCTTTTGATTTAGTAAATTTAATTAGTTTAGAATCTACACATTAATTTCTACATGGTATCAAAGCAGGATTCACAGTAGAGAAGATATTTTGAAGTTGTCTTTGCGGGAGGATCATATTTGTAGGATCAATTATTTAGAGCTAGAAGGATGGATTTATATGAACTAAGACTCGAGTATTCCCTTGAGGGAAGCTGGAATTATATTTCTTGGAAGCATTGCATGGAGGCAGTACTGGAAGATAATGGGTTGAAGGAATTTGTTGAGAGTGACATTCTGAAACCAGCAGTAGTTGATACTCAGAATCTAGCAGAATGGAATAAGTCTTTATCCAGGGCAAGGAGAATCATATTGGAGGGATTACGAGACCATATTGTCTGAAATATCCACGGGAAAGAGAATTTATATGTAATGTGGAAAGCATTGACAGATTTGTTCCAGAATATCAACGACCATAGGAAACTGGCACTTAAGGGAAAATTTTGAAGTATCAAGATGTAGAGGAATCACTGAATTAATCAGTATCTGATCAGGTTCACGCAATATTGTGATGAAGTTGCAAGATTCGGTGGCACAGTCTCATATGATGATTTGGTGAGCCTGGCCCTTCTAGGCCTTTCCTAGAGTTGGCACAACTACCAAGATTTGGTGAATGGGAGGGGGAAACTACCAAATTGGGAGCGACTATGGTCCAATTTGGTACATGAGGAAATAAGGCAGAATACTAAACACGAGACTTGATATGAGGGTGAGGATGAAGAAAATTGTGCCTTGGATGGAAAGGAAAAGAAGGGAAAATGGAATAAGTTCCAATCCAAACCAGAATCCATTCAAGGGAGAAAGAAGAAACACTTGTCCAGAATCAAGTGATTTCACTGTCGTGAATTTGGAAACTATGCCACGAAGTGTCCACACAAGAAGGAAAGCAAGAATACCTTAGGAGGAGAAGCAGGTGAAGCCTTGGCTTCACAATTTGAGCTTGACTTCACCCTCATTACATGCATGGAATGCACAGTGATGGGAAGTGTATGGTATCTGGATAGTAGTGCCTCGTTCCAAATTATGGGGAATAAGGAATTTTTCAGTGACTTGGAGGAGAAATATCTCCATATGCACATCAAAATGGGAGATGATGGAAGGAACTGCGCGACCTGGATCCACACAGTCACCTTTCATAGGGAATCGAGATACCCTATCAGGATCAAGGATGTGATGTTTATACCAGGTCTAAATAAGAATCTAGTTTTTGTCGTGATGTTGGAAGACCGTGGCTATGATGTGATATTCAGAAAAGGAAAGGAATTCCTGAGACACATCACAACAGAACAAGTGAAGTAGATTGGGGTTCAAATGAAGAACCTATACAAGTTGGATGTGGAAGACTGTGTTGCTTTGAGCACAAAGGCAGAGAAGGTGCAGAGCTGAGAGGTCAAACAATTATGGCATAGAATACTTGGACATTTGTGTCATGGATATTTTAATATCATGCAGAAGATCACCACAAGCCTCCCCAAAGGAGCACTAGACTAGGAGGATACATACAAAATGTGTACCTTGGGGAAGTACACAAGATCCACCTTAAATGATTTGGATAGCAGGGCGCATGCAGTCCTTGAAAGGATCCACTCTCGTGTCTGTGGAACTTTCTTGATAGCTTTGAATGCCATGCACATGTATTATGTTATATTTGTAGATGATTTCTTACGGAAGTGTTGGATCTTCTTCATGCAGAAGAAAGACTAGACATTCTCCAAGTTTGTTGAATTTAAATCACTTGTTGAAAAATAAACTCACAAGAAAGTGAAGGCTCTCAGGAGCGATAAAAAAGGTGAGTACGTGTTGAATGAGTTTAAAAATTTATGTGCAAAGGAAGGAATTCTACAAGAGTTGACATCACCCCACAACCCACAACAGATTGGGGTGGTTAAGAGGAAGAAAATAAGTATTGTGAGAGTAGCAAGGGTGATGTTTCATGACCAAGGCCTACCTTTGCACTTGTGGTTCAAATCATGCAACATAGTGGTCTATTTGTAGAACAAGAGTCCTCATCGGATTCTTGGGATGAGTACACCAAAAGAATATTTTTCAGGGAAGAAACTAGATGTGTCACACTTCAGGATCTTTTGAGCATCAGTATATTTCCATGTCTCCAAGGAATCAAGGAAAAATCCAAAGCCGAAAACAGAGTTGGGGATATTTGTGGGGTACACAGGAATACCTCACAACTATCGTGTGTACTTTCCATCCCTTAGAATGAAAGTTGTTCGAAGGGATGTGAAGTTCGATGAGGAGAATAAAATGAGGTATTCTCTTAAGAGGGAGCTTCAGTTGCATTCAGATTAAGAGCTTTTGGCACAAAAAGAAGAACTTTAGGAAGTTGTGGAGCAGCCACAAGTTGAGGAGTAGAGAGTGGAGACAACCACTCAAGTAGACACATCTAGGGAAGGAAGGAATTAAACCAAGGAAGTTGACATACTATTGCAGGATGTTAGAGAGAATGTGGGAGCACCCGCTTCACAGCGCAGGAAGAGGTCACCGGAGCAGTACACTGGATACATGGCTCTCATGACTGGGATAGTAGAGATAGAACCATCCTCATTCAAGGAACAAATTGAGCATCCTGTATGGGTTGATTATATGGTAGAATAATATGATTCCATAGTCAGAAACATATTTGGGAAGTGGTCCCAAGACCAGCAGATAAATCAGTGGTAGGTTCGAGACGGATTTACAAGGTAAAGCATGCAATAGATGAAAGCATAGAGAAGCATAAGGATAGATTTGCAGCCAAGGGATACTATCAGGTTGAAGGGATTTAATATGAGGTAACCTTTTCTACAATAGCAAGGTACTCTTCCATTAGATCAATTCTAGCACTAGTTACCCAGATGGGGTGGAACATCCACCAAATGGATGTGAAGACAAAATTCCTCAATGGAGTTATTGACGAGGAGGTGTACATTGAGAAACCGGAATATTTTGAGACCTTTGATGGAGATTCACATGTGTGCAGACTCAAGTGAGAATTGTATGGATTGAATAAAACACCCTATTCTTGGTATACTAAGATCGATAGCTATTTCAGCAGTTTGGGATTCACCAAAAGTGAAGTGGATGCAAAACTCTATCACATTTTGGTAGAAGGTAAATTGTTGAGAATTTTCTTATATGTTGATGATTTTATTTTAACCGGTGATGAACAACTGATCAAATATTGAAAGGAGGATATTGCAAGAGAGTTTGAAATGAAGGACATGGGCCTCATGAACTATTTCCTCATATTGGAAGTATGGCAAGGATAAGGGGAATTGTTTGTCTCTCAGGACAAGTATGCCAATGAGATACTTTAGAAGTTCCGCATGGATAGATGCAAACCCATGGAGACTCCTCTAGTGACCAACTGGAGGAAGGAGGATGCCACTTTAGGTGAGGAAGTGGATGCTACTTTTTATAGGCAGTTGGTGGGTTCACTCATGTATCTTGTGAACACATGTCCAGATATGTGTTTATCTTTCAACCAGTTGAGCCAAGATATGGTTTGACCAACCAAATTATCTTGGAGGGTTGCTAAGCATGTTCTACGGTACCTTAGAGCGCTACTCAGTTTGGATTATGGTATAGATGGAAAGAGGAAGTGAAGCTATGTGGCTTCACAGATGCATATTGGGAAGGGAGTCCATCAGACTGGAATATCACATCAGAAGGAATTTTCAGTGTTGGGTCAGCAATGGTTTCTTGGTACAACAGGAAGCAGAGATATGTTGCACTCAGCTTAGCAGAAGGAGAGTACATGGCTATCATTCAAGCAGCATGTGAGTAAATCTAGATGAGAAAGATTCATGTTGGGTTATTTGGTTAGGTAATGTATCTTACTGTGATTTAATGCAATAATCATAGTTGCATCAAGCTCGTTGAAAAATAAATTTTTCGTGATCGATCCAAGCACAAATATATTCTGTATCACCATCTACAAGATAGTGTGCAGAGGCATATCATGTTGTTGCAGTACATTCCAACAGAGGAACAAGATACATACATTTTGACAAAAGCTTTGTCAAGAGGAAAATTCAAGTTCCATAGACACAGGATTAGGGTGGAAGATAATCGCTTTCTTATTGAGAGGGAGTGTTGAAAATGCAACAAGAAAATCTCAGTTTGACCTTGCCTTGGTCAAACTAGAGCAAATTCAAATTTCCACATCAGCAAAATATTGGATATGGTCAACTGAGGTGAAATGGCTCTTGTCACTCAGTTAACTCAATAAATTTGAGTTTGGGAATCTTAAGTTCATTTCAATATGATTGATTTCCAATTTGTCGCAATCTATTTTAAATAAGTTGACTTATTGTCAGTTAAAATTTTTCCAATTGTTGGAGAAACTAGTGGAAGGTCAAGTTGTGTAGTGTAACTTCAATCACACTTAGTGGTCATCCAGTTAACTGATCAATCAGTCCAAAATAATTGATGCATGCAAAGAATTCGATTTACCCAGTTTAGATGGAGATTCTGAGGCAATGTAATATCATTTGTATACTAGTCCCATTTGTATAGGTGGTGCATGTAGTCAAATAATGGGCCTACAAGAATAACACAATCTAATTGAGGAATTTCCCTAAAAAATAAGGGCTATTTCCTCAAGAAAATAGGAGCTTAGAGGCTTAAAAAATTGGCTAAGTATTGTCTAGGTTCAGTCAGTCGGGCAGAGAGATAGATTATACACTTGTAGGTTGTGCTTAGGCTTGAGAAAGCATTGTATTTCATCTCTATTATTTGGTTAATTCAATAGAGATAGTAAGGGGTTTTGAGCAGTTGATTTCCCCTATATAAATATTTGTGCATGTGTGATGTTTCCTTTTTCATGTTAATGATATGTGTTCTCGATCGTGAATTAGCTTCCACAGATCAGTAGAGTAGCTTCTAGCCTTGTGATTTAGTAAATTACATTATCAGTTTAGAATCCACACATTAATTTCTACACAACCTACTCTAGCTAGTATCTCGAAAGGGTCCACAGAACCTTGGTGCTAACTTAGCATAGGTTCCTAGTCTTAATGTGCTCTTTTTTTATTTAACTTTGATATACACATGTTCTCCCACTTTGAACTCTTTGTTCATTCTCAATTGATTTGCATAGAATTTGTACATATCTTGCGCAGACTTCAAATCTTATCGTATTTTCTTTACTACTTGTTCCATTTCCTGAAGCACATGTAACCCCCCCGCCCCTCATACATTTACCCATTTTCACCGGCCTACCAGGGTAAACATGATTTGATGGTTACTATGACATAAATAAACCTCCTAAGTATAATTAAGGAAGTGAAACTAAGAAACTTGAACCTTACTGGCCTTCCTCAAGAGCTACGGGACACCCAAGAGCCAAACAACCACTCCCAGTGCCTAGATCCTGAGCTAGAATGCCTTTTTATTGACATGGACTCTAAACCGCATGCATGAAAAGGCCTATATGTGGTTGAGAGCCTCCAACTGCATGCATAAGCCTAACAGGTAGCAGTTGTGACCTAAAATCTTCAATTCAAAGGGTGTGGTCCTTTGAGCCTAAATTCTAGGTTAGCCTCCAGACCACTGCCTAGAACTTAGTGAGACTTTCCAAAATGATAAAACATCAGGAAAAATTAATTCTTACAAAAAATTTATCAAAACCTGACCTAACCAAGCCTAACCATGACAACCATTTCGTCAAACATATTGAGAAAATGTAATCTACAAGTCATGAATGCATATTTGAACATAGGGGTCAGGGAAAATTTTAGGGGCTAATATTCATAGGTGAGCTAATATTCCATGCTTTTTCCAAAAACAATATTCATTAATTTCCTTTTTTCTAAAAATGAATTAGCCCAAATATTATAGTATAAAATTATTTTACCTTAAAAATCACCAATATTATATATTTCCTATTATAAAATAATCATAAATCTAAAAATGTTTATAAAATTGTCATCAAACATTTTAAAATTAGGATATTAGGGACTAGTAAGATTCGCCAAGGTTGCTAAACTTCAAGATAAACTTCCATCCTTCAAATTTTCCCTGGGTATAATACTTATCTGAGAATCATCAAGAAGGTCTAATGCCCTCTCACAATAGCTACAATAACATTTGTTAGCTCATGCATTCATTAACCATTCATTAGCTAATCAAAACATATCAAGAGCCATATCCATAACTTGTTATGAAACCATGCTTATAACTAGAATATAACCAAAATAATAACCATGATAGAACAACCATCAAAGCCACATAATAAAAAGTATAAGTACTCATAGAATACAATAGTAAAAAATCTCTTACTAACATATGAAAAAGCCAACTCACTCACGAACTTTCACGTACCACCCAACCATAGATTGGGTTGAACTAAATATTTCTTTCAGAAAATCACCCCTGTGCCATATTCCAAGCATGAATGTGGGACTCAAGATCATCTAGGTATTTCTTTCCTCCACCCTCAGGATTTAACCTAATCCTACCAAAATAGGTCAAGGGTTCACAAGGCCCAAAACAAGAACATAAACCAACAAGATTTACCGCAATCCCGCCAAAACCGATCAAGGGATTTCTAGGCCCAAAACAAGCTTTGATGCCTCATAGTTTCTTCACCAATACCTTGAGGAATTTTCTTGTCTCCACCCTCAGGCTTTACTGCAATCCCACCAAAAATGTTCAAGGGATCAGTAGGCCCTTGCAAATTTTCCTGACACCGCCTCACCCAATTCCAAAACCATCTGGAAATACAAAGCTCAACCGAATGAAAGAACCCCATCACACCATGGCTATCCGGAAATGGAAAGGCAAGGCTAAAACCACTATCACACCTGGAAAAACCCATTCTCGTGACAACAAAAGAACCAAATACAAACATGAATGTACCATGCATTCATGAACCAACTGGGAAATCACACATGAAACTTATTACCTACCAGTATTCTCTTTGAAGTTGTTTGATCCAACTTTTCCTCGCTTGTCCATTGATTTCCTTTGCTTAAACCTTCCTTCTCTTTCCTTTTCTTGCTTGCTATATTTCTCCAAGAATAACATAAGTGTGGAAGAGTATGAGAGAATAGAGGAAGCTCCAAGCTAAAACTGACAAAAAACTATGAACTGGTCCTCAAAGGCCTTTTTATAATTAAGGCCTCTATTTTCTTCAATTTCCTCTATTTTCCTTCAATTTCCTTCTCATGAAAACTTGTGACCTTTCATCTCCCTTTTCTCTTATTTTCCTTTATTTTCATAAATAAAATGTCAATTAACGCCTCTTTCCTTTCCAAAGCCTTTTCCAATTTCACTTAGCGATAATAAACCGAAATGTACACCCACTAGGATGTTTTTCCCAACATTCATCTTGGAATACGTGTCCCATGACCTTGGTCTTATTTTTTTGCTTTAATAACTTTATTACATGAACTTTTAACCTAGGGCTATTACAAAGCCCTCCCCCTTGGGGGAACACTGTCATCAATGTTCTATGATACCTATGACCAACAAGCTGTTGAAAACAAAACATACTTCTTATGGATATTTATAACCCATCTCATTGCAGTATTTACATCATGCCAATTGTTGAAAATATGACAATTATATCGTGTACTGGAGCTTTATAACACAACTCATTACGGTATTTACAATAACAACCATATATACTTATGAACATTTGCTTCAACCAACAATTAATCACATTGTTTATGGAGCTTTATAAATCCATCTCAATATAGTATTCACAATAAAATACACACACACACACACACACACACACACATATATATATATATATATTCACATTTTCTCTTACCAAAAAATAAAAGGATATGATGTCTATATCAGCAATAATGGAACCCATAGGCTCACACCTCCACCCGCAAAATAATACCTAGATTCACCTCCTTCCTAAGAAGTCAAGAATCCACTTCTAAATTCAAACATGCATCCAATGTCCAACGTTATGATCCTTGTGCTACATGTTCCCTCAGTGAACAGTTATTCGAGCTCATTGTTCCAATGAAAAATCCCAATGTGCGTCTAATTCCATCTAGAAATGCTAATGACCAAAAAAAATCCATCCCCGGTCTTCCCTTCTCTGCTACACAGTCCCTCTGATAATACAGTCACCCCCTTCAATGGAGTCACTCACCTTCCAAGTTCCCCAACATCCCCTTTCTCGGGCAATCCATCCCTTGGAAATGTTTCCTCGCATCATAAGGTCCAAAAACCAAGGCATGTCCCTGCCTCAAAACCATCATACTGATCATATCGTGCTCATGGAAATAAATGGACACTATTGGATACCAGTGTCCCACAATGGCCCTGTTTCTGAATAATTTACTAGCATACTACTCCATGTTTCAATTCCTTTCTTTTGTTGCTGCTAATTCTTTCAGTCAATTTCAACCACCCCAAACCGAGAATTTCCATGCTTTCTTGTACCAAGCACATAATTACCATTAGAATAAAAGGGAATTGAAATAAATTCAAATCATACCTCATTAGTAGACCTTAAATAAGGTACCTTGCAATTATGTTTCCTTTCTGTCACAGCAAGTTAAACTAGCTCTTTGATTAAATCATGATGTATAAACATATTACATCCTATTAGCTCAAAACTAAACCATCATAAATCACATGTAACCATCATAACTTCATAATCATGATCGCATGCATAATCAAAAACTGAAATAAAATACTGATACTTATATTTCAATGGTTATTTGCATCTATCTTTGTCCTTTGTCCTTTCCATACACACATTGAATCGATTTCCAAACCTGGCAAGCACCCAATGCCTTCTCTTCTCTTTGACCACGTATACACACTGTTTTGGTTTTCCAAACCCGGAAAGCACCCAATGCCTTCTCTTCTCTTCAAGAAATAAGGGAATTCATCTACTAAACCACCTCCTCCCTCAATATTAACAACAAAGGTATCCCGAGACTAAACCGCCTCAACCCTCAATATTAGCAACAAGGGCATCCAGAGACTAAATCACATCTACCTTTAATATAAATAACAAGGGAATATAGATACTAAACTGCCTCAACCCTCATTAGTAACAACAAGGGCCTAGATAGTCCCATACTTGCTTGTCCCATCACACTGTACACACATACAAATACATAGTGCATAAAACAAAACATACACCTACACTCAGTGTACAACGCCACACAAACACCTACACCCGGTGTACAATGCCACACATTCACCTACACCTGGTGTACAATGCCACACATACACCTACACCTGGTGTACAACACAACACATGCACCTAGACCCAGTGTACAACAGAACACATATATGTACATACAAAGTACAACACAATGAATACACATGTCACGATACACCGACTACACATTACTCGTAAAATTGTACTACATTTACACAACACAACATGTATGAAATATGCACAATACCACATTTACACAACACCACATGAACAATGTGTACACAACACCACCTACACAATGTGTACACAACACCACATGTACACAACACCACCTGCACAACGTGTACACAACACCACATGTACACAACACCACCTACACGACGTGTACACAACTCCATCTTCATGACGTGTACACAACACCACATGCACAACATGTACATAGCACCACATGCACACAACACCAGATGTACATAACACCACGTGTACAACATTCACACAACAACATATGTACGCAACACCACATATATAACATGTGCACAACACCATATGTAAACAACACTGCATATACAACATGCGCACAACACCATATATATACAACATCGCATATACATCATGTACACAACACTAGTACTACACATCTGGAGACCACATTGTATTTACCAAGAAACCTTGCTTCTATTTTCTTTCCACTATCCACGTTTGTCTGAGCATGCCGCAGATCGCACTGTGTTCATTTCGCTGAACTATCACTCAGCGAAAAGTGTTACCTGTCATAAACATAGGCATAATAAAAACAAATAATATTGGTTCATATCCACATGATACTGGCCTCATATATTTTTCAGGGCTACTTTTCCCACTTGATTCCTCAAACCGGGAACCTCTTCATGTCATTCACCTGCATAAACAATCATTCCTCAACAAGAATGATCCTTGACGACATGTCAGAAAACATGTTAGGTCCCTATATTTCTAGTATAGTCCCTTATTGTTGTTAGTGTAGCCCCCTTATTGTTATTGTTGTACCCCTATAGTCCCCATATTATTATTATTGTGCCCCATAAAACCCCACTATTGTTATTGGTGTGCCCTTACATTATTATTGTTAGGTCGGCTAGGATTATTTTGTGACCCCATGGACTCCTATATATAGAGAGGAGGTTTTGTCATTTGTATCATCCAAGAATTGTTCATTTATGTGATGTAAAGGAGGATTCCCCCTCGAAGTGGTTGATTTCTAAGGCGTTGATATCTCTTTTCTTCTATTTTGGAAGTTGGTTTCATAACATTTGGTATCAAAGCTTTGGATTTTAGGGTTTTGCTACCTCAAACAAGTCATCGTGACATTTTCGCTATAAATTTTCTTCTACGAAGGTTCAGAAGCTAAAAAGAAACCCATTTGCAAATAAATCCTGAGGAACTTTGTGTAAAAATTTTAGATCTTGATTCGCAATATTTTTGGAGATATCATCTGTGGAAGTTAGGGTTTGTGCAGGCTCCCGAATTTTGATCTCAAAGAGGTGACATTGGGAAAATCGTCATAAATCTCTCTCTGAGCATTGGATTGGAATTCTATTAAAATTGGAAGAAAGTATACGGACTGTAATTTCCAGTGTATCAATTTCAAAGCCAAAGGAGGAAACAGTGACACATGTCATGACGTACAAGTTCACTCTACTGAATCAGTCCATAATTAGGTCATTGCGGGAGATTGGGCATAACTTTACCTTGAAGAATCCAAATTAGGTCTGACCTATGGCATTGGAAAGAGGACTCAGAGGGAATTAGGGGAATTTTGAGGTCTAAAATGGGTCTCCTAAGGAAATTATAAAATAATGGTGGAAATAATAAAACAAGATTATATTACATCGTCAGATTTTAGAGGGAAAAAAGAAAAAACTACTCTCCCTATGGGTTTACTCAAATTTCGAGCAGGAATACTCGTTGGATGCATAATTTGATTCCTCATCCAAGGAGTACCCATGTTGCATACTTTCGATGGACTGTGATACACAAAAATTGATAAATACATGAAAGCACATGATTGCAATCACATTTTTTTATGTATTTCTCATTTTTCATGTAGCAGAGTCCATCGAAAGTATGCAACATGGATACTCCTTGGATTAGGAATTAAATTTTGCATCCAATGAGTACTCCAGCTCAAAATTTGAGTAAAACCTTAGGGATATAAGTTGAAAATACATGTTGAAAAAATAGTTTTATTATTTTATTATTTTTTAATCTTATTACATTTTAACCCCCAAAATGGTGAATCATCCCCCATGGTTGACATCATCATCTTGAATCCTATTGGTTCTGATAAATTTTATTTTTGCTGTACATTTTTCTTAGGATGCCCATTTTAGACCTCAAAAGTTCTCTAATGCTAATACAGGATAGAAATTTAGATCTTGAAGATCCGAAATAATAGAGATAAATCATGTTCAATATAGACCTCCTAAAAAGCAAGAAAAAGGTGTGTATTTTTTAAACAAGTTTGCATAACATTTGTTTGAAAAATTAGTTTGAAGTGATTCCAAAGGCATATTGAAGCATAGATATCAGTATTGAGTTATATAATGCCTCCCAAAAATAATTCCACACCAATTAAGCCCTCAAAAATCTCTACTTTGACGCATGAAGAGGAAGAATTGCAGTATGATATATCAAAATTACGATACCAAGTGCAAAAAATTTCGATCTAACAAAGAGCATTCAACGATGACATAGATAAAAGGATAAATGAAGGCTAAGTTGGATGGTTTGAAGGATCACTGAAAGCTAATATGGATGATAAAGAAGTGCAATATCACATCGAGCATCAACAAAAAGTTCTCCAACTCTCAAAGGATAACCTAAATTTGGTGCAGAATCGAATGAAACAATAGGAATATCAACATCGCAGCGAAAGAATTTCTGAAGCAGTCACAGAAACAATAACTCAACAACTATGAAATCGATCAATTTCAGAGTATCTCAGCAAGTGGAAGAACTTACCCGCTGAATATTCCACATGGGAGGATGAGAATTCTATGCAGAAGCATCAAGAAATAATCAAGCATTGAGGACAACACTTGTTTGAAGGAGAGGTTAGGTCCCTAATTACTAGTGTAGTCCCTTATTGTTGTTAATGTAGCCCCCTTATTCTTATTTTTGTACACATGTAGTCCCCATATTTTTATTATTGTACCCCATAAAACCCCACTATTGTTATTGTTGTGCCCTTACATTATTATTGTTAGGTCGACTAGGATTATATTGTGACCCCATGGACTCCTATATATAGAGTGGAGGTTTTTCCATTTGTATCATCCAAGAATTGTTCATTTATGTAATTTAAATGAGGTTTCCCCCTCGAAGTGGTTGATTTCTAAGGCGTTGATCTCTTTTTTCTTCTATTTTGGGAGCTGGTTTCATAACACACACATATATATTATCATAAGAAAATCATAATCCCCAATGACCATGTTAGACAACAACATACATATATAAATACCATCATAATCATGATCACAACATAATTACCAGATATCATAAGGTCAAGGTTAAGAGAAATTCCATTATCCATGCACAACCTGCACAACACTGAGAACAATTGTTCCCAACGTAACCAAGGCATTTGACGCCTCAAATCCATTTAGTTTACCTTTCTTGTTACCTTCCTCATAACTATCATGCCACTATCCATTTACCCCAATGTACCCAACCAATAAAATTGAGTGTCATATTCTTTCATTCAGTTTCTCTTCATGCATCAGGCTTCATCCAAATCTTATATTACCTGTTGGGTTTCAGGAAGCTCCCCCTGAGCTCCATTAATTATCCTCTTTACCCAACCAATTCCCAATACCCTAAATACATAAGAGGCAAGAAAAGAAGAAGAAAAATCATGAAAACCAATAGCAATACGACACCACAACAAAGTGGCATGGCCATGCAACAAACATAAACAAAATTACAAATCAAGCGCAAAAAAATCATAAATTGCTGAAAGCACAAAATTGGCAACAAACACCATGACTCAACCCCATGGTTCCCAATGCCTCCAAGGGAAATCTCAACCTGTCCCTTCTTCAATATTTCATGGAAGTCTCTTTTTCTGTGTAATCCCTTGCATCATATTGTCATAAACACATAACTTTTAGTGCATAAATAAACATAACAATATATCAGTTACCTTACCTTGTTGTGTCAAGAATGTTGTATTGTAACTGAACATGTACATATATCATCTCTCAAGGGACCCCAATTCCTTGAAAAATGTATTCATAATTGGAACTAGTTGTTATACCTGGCAAGTACATGTTCATTAATATAGCACATATTCACATAACTTCATACAAAAAGGTTAAGAAGACTTCCTATATTCATGCAAAGTACTCATTCATTTGGAATTGTGGTTTCCAAACATAACCAAAGTAATTCTCACCCAATTCAATTATTTTAACGTTTACCTTGTTGAAATAGAGTCTTATTATGTGCTATCACATCACCCAATTGTTAGTTATATAAACAAATCAATTGTTACCTTAACATGCTAATGCTAAGCATGTTGCTTTGCAACTGTTCACACATGTCAGTCACATGTTCCAAATATCAAGATATCGTGTCTATTAATTTTAAATCATCCTTTACCAAGACTAGCTACCATGTCATAACCAACAGTCAACTCACAGTCATTAGTCATAATATTAAAGTACATATCAGTTGTCTCAACACATATGTACTAGTACATCCGTCTTGAAACAAGGTCATTCCTTCATGAAATATTATAGATACATACTCATATCATGCAATTAATCAAACATTTAAATAACCTGTAGACATATCACGCTATAAAAAAACAAATAGATGACATAATCAAACTCATACCTTAATGTATCTCAGGGGAGGTTATCACATCTACGCAATTCAATCCATATTAGCACGATACATACACTATCAAGATATTAGATGCAATGCCCATACTCATCGTGCATATGACCACAATGCATACAACAACAAGTTACACCCAAAATTTTGGGTACTTCCAAAATTTTGGGGCCCCCATGCTTGCCTCGCATTGTTAGGGTTACGATCGAGTTTGGAGTTGGTTTATTTCCCTATGACTCACTTCTTTTAAACCTTGTCAATGTTTCCCCTCACATTATGTGTGTTATATTTACTCTTCTTGGCTTATTTCGAGGCTTGACCACACAGATGCATTAGGGTTTGGGGGAATACTTCTTGTCTATATCTTCACCTTGCCGTGGTCCTCATTTCTCCCAATGGCACCAGGTTTGGAAGGAATTCCTTGTTTTATTGATGCATTAGAAGTCTTAGGTGGTCTTAAGCTTTATTTCTCTACCATGTGTGTTGCAACAAAACAAATAAATCTTACATTTTCTCCATGGCATATCTTAATTACATTAGGGTTTATGAAGCTACCACCCCTCTCATGCATCTTCAGAAACCTAAGTTGTCATGATCAAGGATCCACCCTTACTTTGGGCTAATCCTCACTCTCCATAATGTATATTCACTTCAAGGCACTCAAATTATAATTACCTCGTCACCATAGGCAGCACATAAATGTCAAAGTTGCTTACAATTAGCAGGCCCATTAAAGTGCCCAAACGTTGATTTGATTTTCGGATTTGGGCATCTCTTGTTCTACCCATATAATTTATTTGTAATTATATTATCACTTCCAATTGTAATTGACTTCATTATTTTAATTATTCTCTTCTTTCTTTGCAGGGATTTAAATGGAGTTGCATTGGGCACATATTTACTGAAGAAGGATGAGATTGAACAATAGGGACCAGTGAAGCAGTTGTGATCGTATTATTGCATAAGAATATTTTATATTCATGTTTTTTAAATTTGGATTTGTGCCACTGAAAACATACCTTTCTGATGGAGACATTGACTTGACTTCTTTTAACAAGCATAAATAGCTTGCAAAGTTGTGGGGAAATCAAGTGTGTTCTGCCCTTGAGGAAGAAGGGTGCCACAAGGATGTTGAATTTGGAGTAAAATATGTTCAATACATAGATGTTGTTGAGGTCAAGCATGTGAAATGTCTTGTTGAAAACATTGTAGACATCTCTTATAATCATATTGGACTTTGTACCCTTTTCTTTCTTGCGCAGGTTAATCAGTTAATTGGGAAGAAAAAATTATTCATACATAGTATTATACTTAAAGGATGGTGCTATTTTGAAATTTGTATTCTTAGAGCTCGCAAATTGGAAAAAATTATATAGTCTCATGAAGGAAAGATTGTTGCATAACATGATTGTTTTTTCCCATTACTTGGGAGAGGCATGCAAGTGGACAATGTTTATATGCTCCAAACTCAAAATCATGGGGTTTGGAATGCAATTTTCCTGTGGAAAGTGAAATATTCTTGGAATTTTAAGAGTAAGTTGTTTGGAATAAGCAAGATACAAAGGAGATTGCTTCAAATGAGGGAAATGGAGACGAATATGGAGACAATCCTTTCATGGCAAAGTAATGGCACTGACTTGAACATTGTTCGAACCTGGAGCGATGATGCATCATTGATGAATGTTGGTGAAATGGGTTCATGGGAGAATGGATTTTGAGGAAACGGTATCAGGATAGTAACAATGCCAAATTAGTGAGACATGATAGTTTGCATAATGTTGTTAATGATGAAAATTCCACCCTTAGTGATGATGGCGTGAGTTTCACTTTTTCCCCTTCATTAAAAGAGCAGGAATAAGCGCGTTAGGAGCGCATGACTTGCCAAATAAAATTTTGGCAAACATACGTTGTAACCTCTATGCAAATAATCCTATTGGCATACCATTTCCTTCAATTGATATGTATAATTCCATGTATCCAATTCGACCTAGTGTGGTTGTAGGAGGAGCCTCATACAAATCCCAAGCTAGATTTTTTTTAAATGCCAATGAATTTATCAGGAACAAAAGTTTAAAGGATCAGCAAGCTAGCAGTCACAGAGACTAGACCTATGCAGAAGAGATAAATTGTATTTCCTGCATCGTTCCCAAATCGAAGGTTGGAGAGCTTGTAGTTCCTGCATCGTTCCCAAATCAAAGGTCGGAGAGCATGCCAATTGGGGTTGTAGTCGCTGGCTTAAGTAGTTCAAGGTCTGATCTCCTCGGTTGTAATTTTGAAAGTCACTTGAGCAATCTTGCTTATGGAAGATCGTGCCAAAATCTTGTTTGGCATGGTTCTATTGCCCAATCTCTAGTCCTGCCTCAGCATTCTCAAGAACGTTGTCTATGGGAAGGTACCGAAAGACCTGTTCATCCAGATACGAGTATGTTCTCTCATATCCACGGGGAATCTTTTTTCTGAGACATCCATATTTTCTGTTTGGTCAACGAGGAGTGAATTCTCCAGCCCTTCCAGGGACATTCAATGTTGAGGAAATGCGCAGGCAGGATTGTGGACTTGATTCTGGTTAGAGATGTCGATTGGTTGGGTCATGAAAACGAAAGGCTATGGAGGGCCATTTTTCTTAAAATCTTTCTCAGCGCTGTCAATTATTCCAAAGCCATATCTTTTGTATCCTCAGTCAAAGAGCAGGGGCCACCTGGGTATGAAGTTATGTTTCGACATAGTCGCTACTGACCTGAGGTCACCGGATCACATCCCGGGGCTTCAGCACTTAACCAAAAGACGTGACCCAACTTGCTTTTCAATCTCATGACCCCTCCACAAGTCGCAAAGTCGCACCTGGAAGCCCCTCATCCAGCTTGAATATGTGATCTCGACTATGATGCAACTGTGCAACCTTTTCTAGGGTCGTCGAGTAGCAAAATCACTCTTGGAAAAGTTGATGGCTAGTTTTAACCCGTCCTCTTTAGCGACTATGCGACTACTAATGATATGGATTTAGATGTTAATTTCTGAAGTGGGCCACATGAAGCCGATATAAAGGGATACTCGCTTCACAATTGCGCGAGGTAATAGGTTTACACATGGACGAGGTGGATTGAAGAACAGAGAAGGCATTATCCAAAGTTATCACATTCTGGTAACACGAAAGGCAAAGGAGATTTCCTCTATTGGGGACGATTTCAATTATTTTACGAAGAAAGTTGGAGGAGGAGCAAAATGGGTTTTCAACAAACTGAAAGGGAAAATTCCAAACCATTACCGTATTTACTACGAGATTATCATCTCACCCGAGGACTATTTTCTAAAAATGCTACCAATTATGATTTTGATGAAGTGAGGTCCAATATCACAGTATACATACCCTCTATCTGTGAGGTTGGCTTTAAGGATTCTTCCGTCATTAGATATTCAACATGAGTGTCGGGATTTCTACTCATGGGGAAGCTAACGGAATTTGAAGGGATGAAAACTAAAGTTGTATCATGGGTCAAAGTTACCACAATTTCAGTAGATGGTCCCCGATCAATTAAGTTGCATTTCACTGCAGGTGTGAAAAAATTAAAGACCAAGAGATGCATATGAGGTTATTCGGGAAGGAATCATGGTTGAGGAGTTTCAAGCTAGACAAGATTTTGTTGTGGCTAAATAGATAAAGGATATTTATATTTGTACAAAAAAAATGCGGAATTTCACATGATTGAGCCACTGCCCAAATGGGGTTCATAATGCCAAATTTGACGTTTCCAAAAGAAAATCAAGTACTTCAAGAGGCACGTGATTTGGTAGAATGAATACAGTTCAATGAATTTCATTTTGAAGTGAAATGTGTAGCCATGAACTATACCACTAATTTGTATAGGTCGCTTCCATAATTTACTTTGGTGCATAAACACTTCGATGAAATGGTGTTGTAAGGTAGTGATGGAAGAATGGAACACAAGTGGCATTGACACATGTATGAAGTAGGTGTAATGGATCACACATCACCACATATTCAGAAGGCACGTGATCATGTGGATATCCTTGAAGCTATATTGAAATGTTGGGGTGGTCAAACAAAGTGTTACTATGGGGAGTACCATGAAGGCTACACACAAAGTTGTGGTAAAACATACACATTTGACGATGTAACGTGTAGCTAATACAGAAGCCAAAAAAGGATATCAATCTTGGAATGATGTTGAAAGAAATATTGCACCACCAACATTTAAATACTTTATTGGGCTTCATGAATCAATATTATTAGTAATAAGTGTTCCTTATTTCATTGAGACATGCTAAAGGTCCTGAGTCCTAATTAATCTTTATGTGTGTTGCAAATAAGGGTCAGCGATCTTTCATGCCTAGCGCTTGGGAATGTTTGAACCAAATCAATATTGATCATAGAATTTACAACTTAGTGCCAAGGTTGAAGTCTTAGAGAATAGACTCAACAATGTCATATCGAGGAATTGCATAAGGTAGAAAAGGGAATGAGGTGTTGGCTTGTCTGAAGGAATCACAGTTCTTGTAGAAATAGAGTTTCACCTGATGAATAAAATAGCTCCACACAAGCTTCAAGAACCATTTAGTGAGATCAAAGGTGTGACTTAGAATTTAATTGGATGTAAAGGAGGGGCAATGGCCTATGCAAGTCTCCATGCTTTCACAACAATATTGGCAACAAGAACCCTAGGGATTCTCGGAACCCTCTTTGTTCCCCTTGCATTTTCTCTTCTATCAATATGTAAATGTTCCCATCATGGTATCAGTAGATATGAT
The DNA here is from genome assembly GCA_034641835.2 of Pinus albicaulis. Classification (NCBI taxonomy): domain Eukaryota; kingdom Viridiplantae; phylum Streptophyta; class Pinopsida; order Pinales; family Pinaceae; genus Pinus; species Pinus albicaulis. The sequence continues at coordinate 487,538,118 of CM076582.1, forward strand.
GAGATCAATGGAGAATGTACTAGGAAAGAGGCATGAGAGATCAACAAGGAAGTTCAAGAGTCATGAGGGTAGGTCAAGGGTCACGGTAGGTGAGAAGTCACTTCATCTCTATAAATGTGCCCTCATGTCTCATTACATAAGGACTTTTAGCACTTGAGTTGAGGCTAGGATTAGAGAGTTGATTTGTGCTTGAGAGGTGGAGACACTTAGCTCTTGGTAGCTAGTAGAGTGATTTGTAGTGAGGGTAGGGTTTTGCATTGGGAAATGGTATGAGCAGCCCATCTTCCATTTTTGGGCTTTGACAAATTACAAGATATGCACTTGAATTTGCAGCAACATTAATAATATGTTCTTCGTGTTTGGAACTGATTCCCATGCTTATTTATGGTGGTTGTATTGGTTCTCTGATACTTTCACTGTCCTTGTATGTGTGTTTTCATATATGCAATATGTTATGGATTGATTCATAGTTGTTGCATGTATATTTTCTTTCAAATATGTGCTTACCTATTTCTCGCCATGTCGGTGATCTATTGTGAACTAATTTTCAATTAAGCTCTAGCATGTTCTTGTTCATGTATGTATGATTCGGTTTTAGCTCATTGATCCTTATCATGGCATACTCTTTCTTATTTTTGTTGTGACTTGCTTGTACCCCTTTATGTAGTTTGTAAATCTTGGGTTGATTTTGTTACATTGTCTGGGAATTTCGTTCTTGCCCTCACTTTGACACCTTTTCATTTGACATCCAAGGGCGAAAACATTCATGGTGACAGTCGAGCCCACGTACCGAATGGGGCTCCTATCCCAAATGGTGTGAGGTATAATTGGGATATCACACCGGGGAGACCCCTTAGCTGTTGGAAGTACATTATAGCCCGTCAACACATACATGACTATCTTGCGCATGTGAATATGACCACACTGATCAACTAGCATCTATCATGCATGTAACCACAAAAACAATATAATGGAAAGCATATACATAACCATAACGCATATATCAACCATTAATTACCATCATATATGCATGCCAAACACACAAACTTGTATGACGATCTGCTCTTACCCTAAGGTCTAGTGTTGCAACCTACTCTAATAACTGAAATCTCCTGCTCCATCTCAGCCAATAGATTAGCATTATAAAATACCAATAAAATTTTGATGACACAAGTTGCATAATGACCACCATAATGCATCTCTAACCTAATATGCATTCATAACTATAACCATAAAAATGTGTGCATAACAACATGCATCAACTAGATGGGTTGAATGGGCTAACCATAACCATATCCAATCCAAGTGTTTGAACCATGATTTGATACCACCTTGTAAGACTCCCACCCCCCACCCGCCTCCCACATTTACTCAGATTCATCGTCCTGCCAGGGTAAACATGAGTTGGGGGCTACTAAAACATGGCTCAACCTCGTAATTATAGTTAAGGAAGTGGAGTCGACAAACTGGAACCTTACTGACATTCCTCAGGAGTTACAAGACACCCAGGATCCAAACAACCACTCCTAGTGCCTAGATCTTGAGTTGTAATTCCTTTTTATTGACCTCGGATCCCAACTACATGTATGACAAGGCCTCCATGCAGTTGAGGATCTCCAATTGCATGCATAAGCCTGCCAGGTATTGGTTTTCACTTAAATTCTTAAGTTCAGAGGGTGCGATCCCAGATTTTTAGCCTAAATTCTAGGTCAACCTCCATGCCAATGCCCATAACTCAGTGAGACTTTCCAGAATGATAAATAACATCAGGACAAATCCATTCATACAAAACTTGACCTAACCAGGCTTAACCATGACATCCATTTCATCAAACATATTGAGAACATGTAATTACAGGTCATGAATGCATATTTGAACATAGGGGTCTGATACTTCTCTGAGAATCATCAAGAAGGTATAATTCCCTCTCACAATAGTTCCAATAACATTTGTTAACTCATGCATTCATTAACCATTCATCAACTAATCAAAACATATCAAGAGGCATATCTGGAACATCTTATGAAACCATGCTTATAACCAACATATAACCATAATAATAACCATGATAGAATAACCATCAAAGCCACATAATAACAGGTACAAGTACTCCTAGAATACAACAGGAAAAGAGCTCTTATTAATATATGCAAAATACAACCAAGTCAGGGACTTCCACGTACCACTCGACCATAGATTGCATTGAACCAAATATTTCTTTCATCCAATCACCCCCATGCCATATTCCAAGGATGAATATGGGACTCAAGACCAAAAAAACCAGGGTTTTTCATAGATTACACCACCTCCATCCTCATGATTTATTGCAATCCCACCAAAACTGGTGAAGGGATCACTAGGCCCAAAACAAGAACATAAACCAACACGAATTATCACAATCCTGCCAAAACCTGTCAAGGGATTCCTAGGCCCAAAACAAGCTTGGATTCCTTATATTTTCTTCACCAATGCCTTGAATAATTTTCCCATATCCACCCTTAGGATTTACCGCAATCCTGTCAAAACTGGTTAAGGGATCACTAGGCCCTTGAGAATTTTCTTGAGAACACCTCCCCTGGTTCTAAAAACATTTGGAAATCAAAAGATCAACCAAATGAAAGAACCCCATCACACCATGGCTATCCGGAAATGTAAAGGCAAGCCTGAAACCATTATCACGCCTAGAAAAACCCATGCCCATGATGGAAAAATAAACAAATACAAACATGAATGTACCATGCATTCATGAACCAGATGGAAATCACACATGCAACCTGTTACTTGCAAGTATATTTATCGTTGAAGCTGTTTGATCCAACTTTTCCTTTCTTTCCTCTGTCTTCCTTGTCTTTCATTTGCTTGCTTACTAGAGTGCTCCAAGAATTCTCTAAGTGTGAAAGAGTATGAGATAATAGAGAGAGGTCCAAGTTAAAACTAACAAAAATCTATGAACTGGTCCTGATAAGCCTTTTTATCATTGAGGTCTCTATTTTACTTCAATTTCCTTATCATTCAAACTTGTTACCTTTCATCTCCCTTTTCTCCTATTTTCCTTTATTTTCATAAATAAAATGTCAATGAACACCTCTTGCCTTTCCAAATCCTTTTCCAATTTCCCTTACCCATAATAAACCAAAATGAACACCCACTAGGATTTTTTTCTCAACATTTAGTTTGGAATACGTTTCCCATGACCTTGGTCTTATTTTTTTACTTTATTTACTTTATCACATGAACTTTTAACCCGAGGTTGTTGCAACACAGGTCCTAACACGAACTTGTCTTTCTAACTGAATCCAACTTAAAGGAGTGTGACACTTCCTACCATACATAGCTTCAAATGGGCTCATTTTTATAGATGCCAGATCATTGTTATTGTATGCAAATTATAAAAATTGTAAAAATCTCCCCACTTAGTGGGTCTATCCATAACACACATTCTTAACATGTCACCCAATATCTGGTTTTCCATTATGTTTGACCATTTTTTCGAGGATTCTAGGTTGTACTAAAGTTCAAATGCATACCCATTCCTCCAAATAGTGTCTTCCAGAAGTTAGAAGTAAACTTAGCATATTTGCCTAATATTATTATTTTTGGTATTCCACGTAACCAAAAGATTTCCTTCATGAATATATCTACAATTTGGGTTGTTCCAAAAGTAGAGTGGACAGGTATAAAATGGGATGTTTTACTTAGTTTGTCCACAATGACAATTAGAGTCATGTTACCTTCTGGTTCTTGGAAGACCAATGATGAAGTCTACAGAAATAACCTCTCATTTCCACTCTATAATGGCTAAAGGATTTAGCAATCCAGCAGGCTTTTGGTGCCCTAACTTCACCTGTTGGCACTCTAAACACTTAACCAAATACTCAACCATTTCTATTTTTATTCCTAGCCAATAAAATTCATTTCCGAATGTGGTGATAATTTTATAATAGGATGTCCTAAGAAAGGTTTTCGATGATATTCATTCAGAATAAGTTATTTTAATACAACTTCATCTAGGACTTAGATTCGGTTCCTAAAAGTTAATAGTTTTTCTTGATTTCCTGCATAACCAGGTGGTTCTATATGAGGTAATTTCTGCTGAAATTATTGATAACTTCATATTTCTAAGTTATAATTCTTATATGTTCTGGAAAATATGTCTTGGCACTACTAATAGAAATTTCAGCAAAATTATTTGCACTTCTACTCAGGGCATATACTACTTTATTCTCTTTACCTTTGATGTGATTTATGTCAAATTCAAATTCACTTAACAATTTCATCCACCTGGCTTGTCTAACATTCAAATCATATTGGCTGAAAAAATATGTTAAACTTATGTGGTTAGTAATAAGAGTAAATTTTTTTCCTAGCAAGTAATGTTTAAACATCTTAAATGCATGTATAAGATTAACTAATTCCATTTCATAAAAAACATAATTCTTTTCGTGAGGATTCAATTTTCTTGATTCATAAGCAACTACATAGTTTTCCTACATTAACACACTACCCAACCCTTCAAAGCATGCAACGGTATACACCACAAAGTATTTTTTTGGATCAACAATCTTTAACATTGGGGCTACTGTTAATAGATGTTTTAAACTATCAAAACTCTATTGACACATTGTTGTCCAATTAAATTCCACTCCTTTATTTCGTAGAGAAGTGATGTGATAGGCTAATTTAGAAAAGCCTTCAATTAATCTTCTATAATAACTAGTAATGAGAAAGAAGGACTTGATGTCTACTACATCCTTAGGTAGTGGCCAGTTTCAGATGGCATTAAGCTTTTCAGGATCAACAAATGCACCTTCTCTAGAGATAACATGACCCCAAGTACTGAATTTTATTGTTTGTTCAAGATCTGCAACACTATCTTTAAATGTTCTTCATGTTCTTCTTGTTTTTTCAAATATATCGGAATATCATCTGTGAAAACCAATACAAATTTGTCTATATACTTACTAAACACATTTTCCATTAATTACATAAAGGTAGCAGGTGCATTGGTAAGACCAAAATTTAGTACTACAAATTTTTAGTTTCCATACCTTGTTCTAAATGTTGTCTTGTTTATATCCTCATCGTTTATCCTTAAATAATGATAACCTTATTTAAGGCCTATCCTTGAAAACATTGTTGCCCCTCTAACTTGATCAAACATATCATTTATATAGGGTAAAGGATATTTACTCTTAATGGTTTGTTTTTTCAACTACCAATAATCTATGCACATCCTAAAAGTCCCATATTTATTTTTAATAAACAACATCGGGGCTCCCTAGGGGGAAACACTTGGTTTGATATAACATTTATCTAATAATTCTTGCAGTTTCATTTTCAATTCCATAAGTTCATAGATACTCATTCTATATGTTTCTTTCGACATAAATGTGGCTCTGAGTACCAAGTCAACTGTAAAATCTATGTCTCTTCTTAGTGGCAATCCGGGAATTTCTTCCATGAAAACATCCGTAAATTCCTTAATTACAACCAAATCATCTATAGTTTTATCTTGTGTTTTCTTAATGTTTTCTTCACTTTGGAAAACAAATAGTTTACATCCCTTTTGGGCACTTCTTATCAACTGTAAGGCTGAAATTTATCTGGTGGAGATAGGTCTAGGTTTGCCTTTAATTACTTGTACAATTCCTTCATCATTCTCATAGGTAACAATATTTTCTAAACTATTTATTACAAGTTTGTTTTTCTACAACCAATCCATTCCTATGAAAAAATCAGAGAAACCTAAAGTAAGTATATTTAGTTATAATTCAATTTTACATTCATTTAGTTGTATAGGATATTTCTTTACCCAGCTTGTTACTTTTCTCTTTTTTCCTGTATCTAGTTGGACTAGCCATGAATTTTTAATTATTTTAGCATTCAATTTGCATTTTTTGATGAATTTTAGACTCACATAATTGAGACTAGTTCCTTGATATTCTAATACATATATAGGTTGGTCTAGTATAGTACCTTTAATTTTGATCATGGTTGATTGATGTTCTGCTTGTATGTCCTCCAGTGCAGCATTGATCCTTGGTAAATTTCTGGTGATATCATTTTCTGTAGTTTCCTCTTGTCCAACTTGCAATATTTGAACTGATATGGTGTTATGTGGACGATTCCTCGATAGTTGGGGTTCTCCACAACCCCAACATTTTAGAGGTTCTTTTTATCTTCCACCAGCAATCCCTTTATTGTTGAAGTCAATTTATTTGTAACCAGTTCGAGGTTGTGTAGGTTGTGGTTTTTTGTTCCAGCTGAACCTTTTCCGTTAATGGTCTCACCCAAAATTCTTCATAATAGAGGGTTTTGGCTTCTTAAATCCACCTCTAATTTTACTTTTTCTCTTTGTTAGACCAAGATTTTGAGCCTTCACTCTTTTATTTGAACTACAACAAATCCTTTCTTTTCTTACAACTTTTTCCATGGTCTTTGGATTGTCAAATTCAATCCTTTCTTTCTATCTAAGTGGAAGACGGTTCATAAAACATTGCACCTTCAATTTTTATTCCTTGATGCAAGGAGCATATATTAACAGACTTGTAATTTTTTCTACAAAATCATCCATATTCGGTTGTCCCAGATTCAAATCATGAAATTATTTACCTTGATCATCGTAATATCTTTCAGATAAATATTTTTTCTTGAACGATTTCTGAAAGTATTCCCAAGTGATTTCTGTTTCATTGATACTATGCATTGTTTTTTCTTCTTCCCACCATAATGAAACCTTGCCTTGTAATTTATATACTACCAATTTGGCCTTTATATTGTTGGAATACTTGTATACTTGGAAGTATTTGATAATGTTCAATAATCGGGCTTCTGCATATTCTTCTTTTTCTCCTTCATAGGTAGGTGGAATTATCTTTTTGAACTCTCCCTGGAGTTCGATTTTCTTTTTCTTTCAAGATTTCGCGAGTTTCATAGATGTTTTATTAGAATTTTCTTCGCTTTTAAATTTTTCATTTTCATGTTCAGAATTATCAATTTCATTTTCGAAAAAAAAAATCGCTTTAAAGGGTCCTCTCTACCCCCTTCTACCTATGTATTTAGAGGTTTATGTATTGAATTTTCAGTTAATTATTTTATGAGCTACTATTTCTCTTCACCCTATTTCAACAAGCGTTCACGATCAGCCCTAATGATGGCCAATTCATGTAATATCCCAAAATAGGGAATTTCTACAACAATAAGAATATCTTAAGATATTCTAAAGTTGGAGATCCAGT